>JAULBZ010000122.1:0-40940 GCA_032360805.1 Neoturris breviconis
ACACTCTTCATCATAGATTAATTTTTCTCAAAATTATTGAATTTTACTTTTTTAAAGTTGCTAAGATATCTGCTTTTAGTAACGAATTTTGGAGATGGCTCCTTATAAACTCCTCCCCTGATAAGTGCTTCAGCCACTTGAAATAATTAATTATTCCTGTGTGTAAACTTGTCCATTTGGATTTACTTCATAGTGACAATTGGTTTGGTATGTTATATTCTTGGGCAGATAGTAAGAAAAAATCAACGTTAATGTTGTCTATATTTGAACCTGAAATATCTTTTCCATGGCTTGGTGATATGAAACAATTAGGTCCTGCATATGAGCTTCCTGCGAATCCTTACCAGTATGACATGAAGGAAAATGCTGAAGATACGCCCTTTCCAGTTGCTCCATCCACAAGGAGAAGTTACCATGCACAGAGTAATGCTGTATGGATTAAGTCATCAGGCTTACAGGTACTACAGTGCTCAAAATAAGATTAAATAATCACTGTGGAGGAGTGTTTTTTTAGTGTAGCTTTAGGCTACACAACCTGAAGCTATGCTCAAAAATCCCTTCTTTACAGTGACTATTTACTCTTATTTCAAACACTGGGTTATAAAGTGTAAAGCTATTGCTAAAATTTATTCCTCCATGTGACTATCAAGCCTGAATATAACTGCTGGACATCACGTGATTATCTGATTGTATCTTTAACATTGAGCTTGTTATTTTCATTTAATATAGTCCGACATTCAGAAACTGCTTCGCTACGCTAGAAAATTACCAGAAAAACAGTCAGCCTTCTTCAAGGTAACCATTAGCTTCAGTGCTCGATGTAAAAGTAAATAATCCTTATGGAGGAGAGGAGGCCCCTCCGCAGTGGTTATTTACTCTTATTTCTACCGCTGAGCTTTGAAATCTGTTTTTGTTTTCCAATTCATAACTTCATCTCCAGTGTTTCCAGTGAACAAAAACTTGTTCAAAGTCCGCATTAAAGACACTAGAACAACGTCAAACGACGTTCTAGCAACTTTTCTGCAGACTTTTAACAAGTTTTTGCCTGCTGGGTTTTCTTGTAAGAAGGAGAGCCGGGAATCGAGTTGCACTGTTTCTTTAGCAAGAAACCTCTGCAGGAATGTAAAAACATATACCTTATTGGTGCTAATATTTGCACGTACTAATTTTCGCGTAATTGCGCATAGTGTTCGTTAATGCGCAAAATTTAGGACATATATTATACACAAAACAATGTGCGCGAAAATTAATGCACACAAACATGTAATTTCAAAAATGATCTACCCTTGATTTGAATTTGCCGCTCTAAATGAGTGTTTTACCACTCTGAATGAATGTAAAAGAGGTGCCATGCGCGATTATTTTAATACGCATACAATAATATACTCGTATCGTGAATGCGCAAAAATTAATACGCGTGGAATAAGGTATCTATAGTGTAATAACCATTGTAGCGAGTTTAAAATAAGAGAGCATAATCTCTATGGAGGAGTGACTTTGAGGATTTCTCCAAGCTTTTAGTTTATTGAACCTATGCTCAAAAAAATTTCACTACTCTCCTCCACAGCGAATAGTTGTTCAAACATGTCCCGAAATTAGAATTTCTTCAATGCTTTAGAATTGAAATCATTTATCGGATACATTGTGTATTACGGAGCTTCTAAAAAAGTAAAATTTACAGAGGAGAATGCGGAATCAATGATCTTCTTCCATTGGATTGGTTTCTTCGTATCGAATAAACCAATCCATTGCAAGCTCGTTGACATTACACCTTTCTGTGCAGTTTTAGTTGAATTTAGTCAAATAAATGAAATCGAATGAAAATCGAACGTAAAACAATGCTCTTTTTAATTTAGAACAATAGAGCACGTGCAACTATGTTTTTTAAATCAAACCTTGTGGGCATAATATGCCACAATATATTGCACGATCCATTTACATCTATACAATATATTGTACAATTATTTACAATATATTGCACACAATATATTGTAGCTGTGGAAGGCTTTTGATATTGTTCCTAAGAAGTAAAAAATACATTGTCTATGAGGAGTATAGTTTATTATATTATGTACATGTCGTTTTTAAAATTATAATTGCCAGTGATATGTAAATAGTATCTGTGTAGAAGAGCACTGAGTTATCAACCAATCAGTTATAAACTTATTGATCATAACACCCTTCTTCATAGACAATGCTGCTCTGTTCCATATAGTAACGAATGTTCTTGTTGTTGTTGTTTTATTATCTTAAGCATTGTTTGAAATAAGAACATGACTGTGGAAGAGTGATTTTTGAGTATTGCTTCAGGCTTTACAGCCTGAAGCAATGCTTAAAACTCACTCCCTCATAGTGATTATTTGTTCTTATTTCAAACACTGTGGACTAAAAACTCTGCAAATGCGAGATGTTCTTCCATCTTGAACAAAACCGGCTTCTTCCTTGAAAAAGAAAGCTTTTCTACAGCGTGAAAAACTGCTAGATATCATTAGTCGAAATAAGAGTAAATAATCACCGTGGGGGAGAGACTTTTGAGCATAGCAGTAAAAACGCTAGAACTGCGTCGTTTGACTTTCTACCGTCTTTACTGCGGACTTTGAATAAGTTTTTGCCCACTGGAAAAGTATACGAATCTGTAAAGATCTACCCCAGTGGGCAAGTACTTGTTCAAAGTCCGCAGTAAAGATGCTAGAACAACTTTTTTAACGTTATTTTAGCGTCTTTACTGTGGACTTTGAAGGAGTATTTGCTCACTGGGTAAATATAAGCCTGAATATAACTGACAGGCATCACCTGTGGAAGAGTTTTTTTTTAGTATAGCGTTCAGTCGCAAGGCTGAAAATTATACAGAGAAAATACTTCTCCGCAGGTGCTGTCCGACAGTTGTGTCCAGACTTGAAATATATTTTGGCTTTAAATTGTTCTCTTTTCAGGAAGTGAATAAACTTCGTCGTGCTGGTGTCATGTACGGTTTTCACGAATTACTTAACGAACTTGCAACTTCGTTAGAGAATGAAGGTTCGCGAATGCAAGCTGAAGCAAATGTACAACTAAGACACGTGGCTGAAGGTTTGCGAAATGCACCATTTCGAGAAGTCAACAAAAATATAATCGCCATAAACATGTTTCGGAAGAAATCCAATGATTCGTGATGTCAACTATAATTTTTCTTTCTTGTGATGTCAAATATAGTTTCTATGATTCAGTGCATCAATCATCGTCGTTTTCTTCTCTTCTTATTTTGATTTATTTGATCAATCTTATCATTAGAGTCCATAATTGCAGCTAAAGTTTCTAGAGCAGTTTCATTTATTTCACTTGCTGGCAGTAGAAAGCCAGGATTTCCCGGAACAGGAGAAGGTCTTAATTCAACTGCATATGAGTATGTTAGATTAAGTTTATCGTGTACATAGTCAATAGCAGTACCATACGTTTCACCTAAAAGAGAACATAAGGTCATTCGTGTAAGGTATTGTGTAAAACTACCGTCCACCGTCCAGCAAAAAATACAGGCCTCTCACGACGGCATTCCACTGTGGACGAGCATCTTTTGAGGCTAATTGGCAGCCATGCATAAATTCTGCGGATCAGATCAAAGTGGGTCAAAAATAACATGTGCTTCGTTTTAGATAAAAATTAGTACCTGAATTTTATTAAAAAGACAAGTTAAAATATTTAAAGCATATAATATATAGCATACATCATCTTTCTATATTAGGTTATTTAGTATATTATTATTATTGTTGTTATTATTATTATTATTATTAGTACTTTATTTTAACTCGGTAAAATGATAAAATTACAATCTCAACAAGTTAAAATACTATGATTCATGTGTATACGCATAGTTGCTTGATTTTACTTTTACTCGGTTTGGTGAGTTACTTTCAATCATAGTCAGTGCCATAGCTTTGATTCATAATTTAGACCCAAAAGTACAATTTTGGGCAAATTTAGCCCAAAAATGAAGCGTGTTTTGTTTTAGATGAAAATTGGTAACTGACCCAATTTAATGGTGCTGATTTCAAATCTGATATTCATTTTTCATGTTTTTGGCCCAAAAATAAACGTTATATAAGAATATCAGGCTGAAAATGATTCAATAATTAAGAATGCTCTATAAATAATGAATAAAGTGTGATTTGTTGAAGCAGTTCTTCACTATCATACCAACAAAAATTCAACAAAAATGAATATGTACAGAAGTGTATTAGGTCAACGAACTTGTAATGGATTGGTTTCTTCGATACGAAGAAACCAATCCATTGCAAGATCGTTGACTCAATACTCTCCTTTGTAGATTTTCTTTTGGAGATGGTCCCTGAACTTACCAAACAATTGCGCTGCTGGGAAGGTACCATATAGTGTATTAAAAGGCTTCCTTATACTACTAATGAATGTTAATGCCACCTTCACCTAAACAATATATGAAAATGTTCAGTTGTTCCTACTGCACAAGCCTGAATATAACTGCCGGACATCACCTGTAGAAGAGTGTTTTTTGAGTATAGTGTATAGTGTTCAGCTTTTAAGCAGCACTATACCCCAAAAACACTCCTCCACAGGTGATGTCCGACAATTATATTCAGGCTTGCTACGATCTTAGTGCTAAATTATGAGATATTTTGTGAATTTTGACAAATTCTAGACTAAAGTAGTTGTTTGCTAAAAACCACGTAGGAGGAAAACTCGGTAGAGAGATCAGACACGGCAAAAAAATAAAATAAAGTTGTTATGTAATAATACATTCACGTCAGAATTCATTAACCTAAAACGCGTTAATCAATGACGTACGTCCTTGCGTTAATAGATGGTAATTTATGCTTGATTTCTTCGTTAATCAATCAGTTTTTTTTATCAAATGTTGATAAAAAAAATAAACAAGCATATTTGTGCGACAGATTTTTGCGACCTGCCAGTACATGACGTCGTAACAACGCCGAAACGACGTCGCGACTTTTTGACGTTGTTACTGGGTAACGACGAAAAAGACTCCGTGGAAGAGGTTGAATATAACTTACAATATTAATGTTATCATGAGCTACTGCAGTCGTGTATGCATTAGGAAAAAGTAACACTTGATTGAAAGAATGCAGGGTCCAGTACGATTTCAACAAGTCTCTTTTCCAACGTAAAATATTTGCATAAGCTTTGACACAAAGCTCGGATTCTACTTGTGGACCACGATAATCATTTTGACACGGGTCGCTCGAAGCATTGGTAACTAAAAACAAAAAGTAAATATATAACCTCGTTCCCAGGGCTTCTTGCCTTTTCGAACACGCTCTTCCGTGTTCGAAAAGACAAGAAGCCCTGGGAACGAAGTTGGTAAATATATAATGTTCGCAGTTAGAACTTGCCAGTTAGTCAACCTCCTTCTCAGGGTTTTGAGGAACTGGGACTTATCGTTTGTTTGCATGCAACACAACATACATTAACGCCCTCGCGTAAAATTGATTTTTTGTTACAGAGCTGCACGTTTCTTTTATATGAGAAACAGCTTTATAAGAAACAGTTAAAAAAATAAGAAACGCAGAACTGAAACGGTAAGAAACAACCATGTATTTGTTTCGAGCTTTTAACCTCTAAAACACATGTGTTTTTTCTTATTTGGAACAAAAACAGTTCTTTAGTTGTCACAAAAACAGAATACGTTTAACGAACCATTTCCTTTGTATCTTTTGTTAAGATTTTTTAGCAGTACATACAGTTTTCACTTTGATCATTTAAGAAACAAATAAGAATCTAGAGTTCCAAAATTTTGGTAAAAAATAAGAAACAACGGTTCTCACTGAAATCCTAAGTCTTATAAAAAAACGTGTATTCACAAATGCATGAAAACGAGGTGTTGACTGCTCGAAGTAGAAACTTGTGGCAATGCTACAACTTCCTTTTTGCGCAGGGGCTGTAGGTTGGTTTTGGCCAAAAGAAGACATTTCATTGGTGGGAATTAACATCACACATGACAAATTTGATTTGGTCCATGCAAAGACTATCTAAGAAAGCCTTTACATGTAACCCTGAATGAGTTGCACCCAAAACGATCTAGCATTTAATTGGTTTCTTCGTAAGAAGAAACCAATCAAATGCAAGATTGTTTAGGGTGAAACTCATTTATGAGTCAATGTAAAGACTGTCTTATTCATTTTTAGCAGAATATTGCGAACTGATTCTGTACACGTGTTCATTATGAGAAGTAGCCCATAAGAAACAATTTCTAAATACTCGAGATGAATTATTGAAGAGCTGTGCTTTTAAGCAGCGTCGTAACAATCTATCAAAGTAATCGAAAAACATTCGAATAATGCAATGAAAAACTGCAAATGGGGATTATTCAGTTGCGAAAACCGAGTGTTCGAGGGTTGGATTAATACGGGATAATATGTTTGAGTTATCTGGAGTTTGAATTAACAAGACCCTATCCTCGAGTTATCTGGGTTTGAACATGGACGTTCATGGTCTTCTTGTTCGTCCATGGTTTGAATTATTAAGACTGTATGTTCGAGTTATCCGGGTTTTAATTAAAAAGGACCTATCCTCGAGTAATCTGGGTTTGGATTAACAAGACTCTATTCTATGTTCTAGTTATCTGGGTTTGAATTATCGAGAGAATATGCTAGAGTTATCTGTGGTTTGAATTAAAGATAGTTTTTATTTAGTATACATTAGGGCAAAATCCAAGACAAGAAAGTGTTGTAGTTAGATTCAGCCAGAGTGCAACCTCGATCCCAGCGCTTCTTAGACGTCATGAGAAAAGCCCTGGGATCGAGGTTGGCCAGAGTGTAGATTCATACCTCCCCACATTATATCCCAATTTCTATTGGCATCAACTCCTACACATAATTTGTTGGCGGTTGCGTTTACATTCGGGAGTATTCTTCTGGTTTTCCGCCAGCATCTGTCAACTGTTATACTGTGTTCGTAGCCATCGGGATTGAATACTGGTACAATATGGTACTGGTTTGTTCTCAATTGTGCTGTGATTTGTGGATCTTTTCCATACATTGATACCAACTAAAAACAGAAGCACTGACATATAACCCGGTGATAGATTCACAGTTCCACCGTTTAGTATCAAAATATCACCGTTCAATATTATACGGATACATCGAAACAATGTCAAAATGATGTCTCGACATCGTTTTGACATGTTCTTGCGACGTTGTTCCGACGTCGTGTGTCCACTGGATGATGTATCATGCATTTTTCAACTTAGTTTGTCAGCTAAGTAGCGGTTACCTCTTTCTCTTTGTGCAGTAAAATAGGAAAAGAAAGAGACAACCCAGCTGGCAAAAACATGTTTAAAGTCACAGGACGTTGTTCGAACGTTATTTTACTGACTTTGAACAGGCTTTTGCCGGCTGACAAGAGGATTTGGTTTTTATATTAATTTAAAAAATGTTTGATATTGGCAACTTCGTTCCCAAGGCTACTTGCCTTTTCGAATCACAGAAGAGCGGCTCTTCCGTATTTCGAAAAGGCAAGAAGCCCTTGGAACGAGGTTGCGATATTCGATGTTAATTTGATAATTTTTCTCAACTGTAGATAATGGACTTAATGGTTCAATAGGATGTTTAATTTTTCAGAATTGTGTAAGGGAGCTTTTCCAAATTCTTCTCCAGCGCCTTTTGACTTATTCTATTATTTTCTACAAGGTCAGAGAAAAATAAAACAAAGGTCAAAAGGAGTTAGGGACGAACTTTACACTTCACACAACCGTAACCACAAGACTCTAAATAATATACACATTGTTTGAAATGTACATTAAGCTTATCAAACGACCAATCACTATTTTAAAAACGGCATCGAAAGGTTGGTGGTAACGATTTCGTATAGCTAACATGGAAAGGAACTTTTCCATGGAAGTGCATGAAAGGTATTTTTTTGCAGGAAACGATCACCGAGTACAAATACGAATAGTTCATACTCAGTGGGCAAAAACTTGTTCAAAGTCTACAGTAAAGAGGCTAGTACAACACCGTTCGACGATGTTCTAGCATCTTTACTGCGGACTTTGAGCATGTTTTTGTCCGCTGGGTACTGACTGTGTATTACCATATATGGTGATATACAGTCTATGTTTGTACTTATCCGCGACAATAGTCGATAGCCTTTCATATAATCGAACATCACCTGTGGAGGAGTGTTTTTGAGAATAGTTTCCAGATGACAACTATATTCAATATAAACTCCTTCACTGGCGACATCCGGCAAACATATTCAGACTGGAATATTACTTGTTTCATCATAACCATGGGTACTGCTGCAGATATCCATTCCCTTGCGTGAATAAGTCCATCGATCCATACGACCGGTTTCTGCATGTATGGATTTTCGAGTATGCCTTCGGAAATCTTGAAGATGAATAATCAATCAGAATAAAATAATGAACCTCGTACCCAGGTCTTCTCAACCTTTTTGAAAAACGGAAAGCGCTTTTTGTTTTTCAAAAAAGTCAAAAAGCCCTGGGTACGAAGTTGTAAAATAATATGAAAATACAGTAGCAAGTAGACACGCGATGTTTTATCAACGTCAAAAAAGCCGTCGTTTTGACGTCGCGACATCGAAGCTTCTATATTTTTTACATTGATAAGACGTCGACGTGCAGAAGGTAACCGGTTTCTTGTAACCAGGACATGCAATTAACCAGTGAGCAAAAACCTGTTCAAAGTCAGCAGTAAAACTGCTAGAACAAAGTCTGCGACGTTGGTTCGGCGTTGCTCAAACGATATGATGATACGTAATATAAAAAATGGAGCTATTAAAGTCGCATAATCACCCTATTTTGTCAGATCAAGTTCACTATTGGTAATTGCTGATCCCACCCTGAAAATTTTAGCCTTTGTTAAATAACAGAAAGTGGGTCAAATAAGCAATTATTTTATCAAAAACTAGCTACAACTTCATGTAATCATGCAGAAAAGCGATGAGTTTTGCCCAAACAATATGGCTGCCACATAATAAGCCTAAAAAATACGAAACTTTAATCACTTGTATCTCCATTAATAGTTGTCTTTAAATGATGAAATTTTTAGAATGTGTTCCTTACATTATAAGCTTTCATGTTATTTTTTGGAATTTTGACCAAAATAGGGTGATCATGTGACTTTAACGTGCCAGGTAGTCTTTCAACATAAGAAACATACCTTGACGATCCAAAGTGGTCTGTTTTCGTATGAAACGCCAACTGTTAGCACTCGCACAAGATGTGGATATTGATTTTGTAAATTAAATAATTCTGCACTTATCTAGAATTAAGATGGATTTCCTTTAGGTGGAAAATTCCGCGCGAATGCCAAAAGAAAACACTCCATTGGTCGAAATTGACACAATGTGTGATGTCAGTTTCTGTCATGGAATGTCTTCTTTTGGCTTAATCGACCTTTATAAGAAGAATAGCATGTAATCTCGAGAATATGAAAATAACATGGCGCATTTACGATTGAGCTCTACTAGGTGAAATAGTACGCGCGATAACGCCAATAGTTGGTAAAAATCGACGTCACATGATGCTTAAAGGAAGCACTTGAGCGAGTCAAAAACAGCGCTGAATTTGTATAAGACCTTGAACCATGAAATGTTTTCTTCGTTTATTGAAAATATATTATTCAGAATTTATTACAGGATTCCGATAGAAGTTCTTACATTGTATTGTAGTCTTAGGGACCATCTACAAAGTTCAATTTTAAGCTCGTCGACTGAACACTCAATATATCTGCTTTTTGAAACGAATTTTAGTGTTGGCTCCTTATAGTTTCCCGATTTTTAATCCATATATATTCTTACCTCTGCGAAATTATTGTAGCGTGAATAATTAAATGTGCCATCGCTAGGTGGTGCACCATTCATTAGTGCTTCAGAATCAATAGCATCTTTGAGATCTGTAAAGTCAACATTCATCGTTATCTTTTCTTTTTCACAAAAATCACGCAATGATTTAAAAACGTTTCCTTTGATATGAACTTGGCATTTTTTACCACCTCTGCTCCATATATCAACCTAAACATCGATTCAGCATTGTACAAAACAGTGGGAATCAAACTCCCCCCAACCTCGTTCCCGGTGCTTCTTACCCTTTAAAATCTTAGTAAGTGGAAAAAAATAGTTTTAATAGTGGAACTTTTTTATTTTAGTAAGGCAAACCATTTCTTTGTTTTAGTTATTGAAACCATTTTTTATTTTAGTGAGTGCAACCAATTTTATTTTAGACAGATTTGCAGATTACATGTTCATTAAAATATGCGATGAATTTCAACTCTTTGTAATCCGTTATCTTTAAAGTAATCCTTTAAACGGCCTATAATTGTTGCAACGGAAGTATATGAATATCTTGATCTATTTATCGGTATTAATTGCCAAAAAATTACAAAGGTAAAGAAATCAGAAGGAAATGTATGAAATACCGGAAAATGCCGAAAAACCCAAATGATTATTTCCGGAATTTTACGGTATTCCATCATGTCTTAATTATGCTGGTCGGATTACAACATACAGCGAGTAAATAGATTAGATACACAAAGCTCAGTGGACAAATACTTGCTCAAAGTCTGTAGTAAAGACGCTAGAACAACGCCCGTTCAGTAAAGACGCTAGAACAACGCCTGTTCAGTAAAGACGCTAGAGCAACGCCCGTTCAGTAAAAACGCTAGAACAACGCCCGTCTTTACCGCTGACTTTGAACAAGTGTTTAACTACTGGATAGCTGGGAGTAATTCAAATCCAAATAACCGCCCTACAACAATAAACAATACACTTTTATTTATAAGCAGTAGAATTAAATTCAAGTCAAAAAGTAAACACAGGACAACATGTACATATATCCAACCTCGATCACAGGGCTTCTTCTCTCTTGACGTCTAAATTCAATTAAACAGAGAGAAGAAGCGCTGGGATCGAGGTTGACATATATCTTTTTTGGAAATTTAACTCCGAAAACGCATGATTTTTTATTTGGATAAAAAATACTTTTAGTTGTCATAAAAACAGAATACGGGCACGAACAGTTAGATTTTGTACCTTTTGCATATTTTGTTAGGTTTTCATGTTTTTAGCAGTACTATTTGATTCTCTTTAAGAAACAAATAAGAAACTTGAGATCCTTATAAAAAAAGCGTGTGCGCTGATTTTGCGTTGCGCGAAAATTAAAGTGGATATATTGTGCATAAAAGGCAATAAACAAGCGAAAAATGGAAAGATTAAAGGCGCTAATATATTAGGAGTGCGAACAAAATTAGAAATAAGGTATGCAATATAATTACATAAATATACTTATGTAATTAGTATCTATACATATTTTAACTAAAATGTCGTAAATATTACATCCGTAAGTAAGCTACGCCTATTTACATCAAGTGTGATCGTAGGGGTGGAACTATCGCTAGGGTTACTGGCTAACTCTAACTCTGAGGTTTACTGACTAGCCCTATTAAGCCAAGGAATAGGAAAAGGGTAAGGGTTATTGCTAGGTTATTTATTAGATCAAAAACATGCCTGGAAACGAGACTGATGTGACGATGTAATGTTTTTACATGGTTTTACATGTTTTTGCAGACATTTCTTCTAGTCGAATACGGCATCGCATAATGTTTTACTTTCGGGGAAGCTAAATAGAAACCTCATAACAGTCAATCAGATTAATCGTATGTTGTCATTACTCAAAAGTTTTGACAGTTGCTAATTTCTTTTTAAGTTGTTTGTTTATTTTCCAATATGAGAATTGCTTGTTAAAGCTTTCTTATGACTATGGTCAAAGCTATTACTTTTAGTGATTGATAAGCTATCATCAAAAACGTGCTCCGAACATTAATTATCTAAAGAATTTTAGACTCGGTAATTATTAAAGGTAAATAATGTACATGGATCGTTGTAAGAAAATATGCCTTTATTTAGCCTCATACGCCGGTCTTGCACATCATTGATCCCATCCTACCTACGTTTTAAACCTCAGTTAATCTTACTGCTGATTATGCACGACCTACGTCCATAATATGAACTAGTCGGTTTGCAACCCACAATTCTAAACCTCAACAAATGGCCATCACCGCCCATGTACATCATTAACCCGATTTTCAACCTCCATCACCTGTTCAAATTGACGTTTAATTTATGTTTCCTTATTTGCAGATAGAAAGACAGAGATAGTGAGAGAGAGAATAGGTGTTTTTGTTACAGAACTGCTAGATAGAGGAAAACATTAAATTACACAGCGTAAAAACCTACCAAATACGGTCCCGTCTTTCTTTGTATTCGTACGGAGAAAGACGGGACCGTATTTGGTAGGCTTTTACATTGTATTGCTTTTTCAATGTGAAATTTGGATTGTGATATAGTCGTTCGCGTAGGCTAAATCCAGAAACCAGGAAATAATTTGAGGATAATCGGAAATTCCGATTGTCGCAATGAAAACGAAAAGAGAGGGGCATATAACTATTTTAAAGTTGAAACCAATTCAAGTATAATCATAGCATTCGTCACTTTAGAAATACTATACTGTTATTTTAAATTTCATTTTGTGAGGGGTGCTCACTGCGATTATTTGAGAGGTGAACTGATTCGTATAAGTATAGCCTGTTCCACAAATTCGATATCTGGCGGAAAATGCTGGCAAAGTAGCACTGTTTTGCCGCGGGGAGAGTCTGCGAAACAGGCTATATAAACATGATTTTCATATTAGAAGGGAGGGGGGGGGGCTGTTAATACGAATTTCCTGAAGAAAAATCGCACTATCAGTTGGGAGTCTTTGGGGTGGTGTAAGCCCTCTAAGTGGGGTCAGAGGTGAAGCCCCGGAAAATTTTAATGGTAAACAAAATTTGAAAAAGAAAGGTTGAATTTTCAAAAGAATTGCTTCTTTGTATTCGTTAATTAATGATCTTTTTAAACTTCACAATCCTTACCAAGTAAAAAATGATAACACATGTTTTTATTCACATATTTTTTTTCAGTAGAAAAAGATATTAAAGGGGCGGCCCCGGTAGTTACGGTAGTGATAAATACGGTTATTTTCTAATTCAAAGAATTTGACCACAAATAACTTTTATCTATGTAGACTATATATAACTAAGAACACAGTAATGTCACGAAGCTTACTTTCGATGTGTACGTGAAAAACAGGAAGAACGGCCTTATAAGATGCTCTCACGTGATCTTAATTATTGCATAATTACTATTGTATATGCCCTAGAGCATAATATAACATTAATAAATATATTAGTAAGATATGGGTGGGAACGTTGCACAACGGATACATTCGACATGTTAGCAATAAACTTATGGAAATTAATGCCATGCTAAGCTGATTAACGCCTTACCAACGCGATCTTTTATGCAAGCTCAACCTAATATGTAAATTCATCGGGCAAAAACTTGTTTTTAACCGGAAACATTTTGTTCAAAATAAATCACTAGTCAATATAACTGTTTGTTGGAGAACGGGTTCCGCCCATGCTCTAAAGTTTTGTTTTAATAACTTTTGTTTCTCCGCCACACTGGCGATTTGAAACTTGGTGATGTTTCATATAATTCTGGTTCACATCATTCTAAGCTATAGCTACCAAACGAAGAAGTTGAGATAAAGGTTGTATTCTGAAACCACCTAGAGTAAATGTTGTTATTATTTTTTTTTTTTCAACGAAAATTTTGTCACAAGAACATTTTGTTTTCTCCGATTTCTCTGATTTTCAAATTTCGATTAGCTCATTATATCTGAAAACAGAACTGAAAAATGTTGTCTAGAGCATTTTTAATCGCATTTATATCAAAATTCAATGAAAATAAGCAATTATGGAGCGAAATCCATCAAAATATGAATAACTATAGTATAAATAATTAACTTCAAATTTGAACCATAGACTGAGGCGTATCATGATTTAAAATCTCCAAAAAAAATTCTTGTAACAAAAATCCCGATTTCCGCAATTTTTCTGATTTCGGAAAAAATCGGATTTTTTTTCTGATTTTCAAGGCAACCGAAAATAGAACTTAGAAATACTGTGGTAAATAATGTCTCCATACCATATCTTTACTATATCGTTTGAGGAAGCCTTCCATCTTTTTCGCTGCTTGGTCTGTTGATAGGTCGATCGAAACCACCTTATCTCTGTAAACAAACAAAAGAAAGTAACCAATTAATAACAAATTAAGAAGTATTTAATTAGGAGGAGTAACAATTTGTAGTCTACCATTCAAACGCATATTTTAGATTATTATCAACCTCGTTGCCAAGCTCTGGGAACGAGGTTGGATTATTATGTTACTTCCGTCATTTAATAGTCGACAGACGGGCTGCAAAACATCTCTCAAAAAAGAATAGATTTACAACCTTGTTCCCAGGGCTTCTTTCCGCGAGGACTGCGATGTCCTCCCTTAAAAAAGCGGAAACAAGCCCTGGGAACGAGATTTGACTTATAATCGCAATCTATAATTGACCACATTTTTCACATTTTCTTGCCGGCACGAGACGATTTTCAACGAAAATATAATATTTTGAAGCGCCGGTTTTTACTGAAAAATACAGTCCCGGATAACGCCGCCGATACAGTCCCGGATACCTCCGCGAGTACGGTCTTGTGCAGGTACCTTCTTATAAAAATTTAGTCCATATGTCCCAGTGGGTGAATACTTTAAGTTAGCAGTGTAAAGATACTACAATTGTGGTCATAAATATTTGGCAAAAAAGGAAATTCGTGCAAAAATTTGGAATTTTAACTTTGACAATAAGCATTAAATTTTTACTAGCAATGTGAGCAGAAAAAAACTTCGAATTTGTTCCAAGAGCCTGGGTATTAGGCTCCTAGAATCAAGAGGATTTTTAAAATTTGCAAAAAGAAGATCCTAAGACCTCTCGATTTGTCTCTGAAACAAATCTCTAGGGACTTCTCACGATTTACGTTTTACTTGTGGTGTATATTACTCTTTAAAATTCACATTTATGACTTTAATATCCCTTTCGTTAAGACAGTTTAAAAAAGATAGGTAGGACCTTTAATAGGGCAATTAGTCCCAGATAAACTAAGAGTCTGTCCTCATTAAGGGGTTTTAAATCTGAAATAAAAAAGTGGGTACCAAACAATTTCCCATGCAGGTTATGCAAAGATTATGTACAGGGACTAGGATATGTTAATTTATTTTAGAAGATTTTAATAGGGCTAATTAATGGAGTTTTCTAGAGTTTTATTAAACTATTATTTTATTAACGTGAAACGAATTATATGTGTAAACAGTTAACTATACAGTTTGACTACGATTTTTACCCATGTAAAATAAATGAATAAATAAAAACATTAAAAAAAAGTATTATTGAACACGAATATTTTTGGATATAATGTTGAGCGCGCGCGTCTTAGCTGTAATTTACGATTTTTGGGCGTTATATCTTCAATGATTATCCCAACGGGAAAAAACTTGTTCGAATTCCGCAGTAAAGACGCTAGAACAACGTCTTCTAACGTTTTTACTGCTGACTTTGAACAAGTTTTTGATCACTGGGATATAAACAAAAAGATACTTTAAATGTCGCTTACGAGTTTTATCTTCCTTATGTAGAAGGAATACTTAAGGTGAATTTACACTAGGGAAAAAAAATTCACGAAAGAAAACTTTCCATTAGTAGAAACCAGGAAGTCACACGTCACACTCCGCGCGAAACTTTTCGCCTGGTGTAACACCAACTTTATTTCGCTTCCTACCTACTCGTCATTTACATATGCAGTGGAATCTGTATAAAGCGGATTTGGGTAAAGTAAAAGTGCCCGTCTCAACAAAGTGTCTGTCTTATAGAGAATTTGTCTAATAACACCAAAAAATGTCCATTTGAACTAAAAACATGTAAAGCCGTTATAGACGGTGCCTATATAACCGGACCTACGTCGCTTATAGGGGACAAAAGCATCATTTTTTACGTTACGGGTGCTTTACGTTTTATAATAACTATGTAATTACTGGAAAACGTTTAAATAGAAAAGGGGGTTATGATCTGCGAAAAGGCAAAAATGAAGACATCCCATACAGATTCGATTGACGAAGTAAAAAAAAAAACACACAAAAAATATTTTTACAACGAATTGAAAAATTGATTCGAAAATGTATTTCATGAATTTAATCATGGATAGAAAGAATACTTGTAAACTGTTATGTCTTCAATGTTCGCTTCACAGAAGGAGATTTAGAAGAAGAATTTCATTTTAAGCTCAGTGAAAAACTGTAAGACGGCCATCATATTTGGCAGTTGCTATAACGAAAAGCTTTACCGACTCGAGGAAGCCTTATTTCAATATGGAGAAAATTGAGTTTACTTGTGCAAAATTGAAAAAGTAAAGATATTAAATCAAAGGAAAGCGAATATATGTTTCCCTTATTTAATTATACCGCCATCGTGTGATGTAAATTTTTACCAATGGAATGCATTTTTTTGGCTTACGCGTGTAATTTTTCGCCTGATGGAAACAATTCTAAAAGTACATAGTCAGCCGGCGAAAACCTGTTCAAAGTCAGCAAAATTATTTTACTGACTTTGAACAGGTTTTTGCCGGCTGGATAGTCTACCAAATAATTTACCGGGTACCGTTCTATACGGGCTGAAATTCTAATACTGACACGCTGTGTGTATTGTGTATTTCCATCAGGTAGGAAATTCCGCGCAAAAATGAATATATCTCATTGTTAGAAATTGACATCCCGCACGCGTGTGATGTTAATTTCTACCAATGAAATGTCTTTTTTAAATTAATCTTAAAGGAAATCCGAAATTCCTAATTTAAATTCACCACCAATGTAATCAAATCGTCGTTCGGCATAATATAATGTGGTTAAGTAAGGTGAAGAACGTTGAATAATACTATTGTGAAAAGCAAATGTGCAATATACCGAACAGTTCAAGATGTTAGCAAAACAAACTAAAGACCGTTGTTTGAAAGGATTTCGCATTTCCTTTAATGCGTAATCTTTGCTCATCAGTTCTGGAATGAAGAGGCAATTAATCACTGTGAAGGAGTACTTTTTGAGCAAATCTTCATACTACAAAGTCTAGAGTGACGCTCAATCCCATGCTTCAATCATGAGGTGAATGGGGAGTGTAAGGCATTTAGATAATCCTCGTAACATATCATTGTCGCTAATTGACAACCATTAACGTAAATATATTTTCTCAGTAGTAGCCAACGATTATCTTGATTATCTAATGTTTTCACGATATTTATGAATCATGTAAACAACAACAATAAAGATTTTGTCAACAGTATCTACAGTCCGAATAAAATGAATTGTAAAACAAAAACAAATTAAAAACAGACAAATAAACTAAATAATAAAACAAAATAAATAAATATTTAGAACGAAATAGCAACATACCCTTTATACCCGTCATTTCCACGGCTATTAGATAAAGCTACCACCTTTGTTGTCAACACAAACATAAGGAAAGTACTCCATACATTTAAAAACATCATAAAATGTTTACGATAACCTTCCTCATACGATCACAGTAACTATAATGAACACGAGTCAAAAAATCTAACTTAATATCAACTTGTTACATAAGTCATTAACATTGTTAATGAGTATAAATTATAGCGTCGTATATAATTAAGTACACCGCTTGTATTAATAGCTATTCATATGTTCAAGCAAAAAATATATATCAATTGAAAAATTAAAACGATTTAACAAAAGACTGAAAAAATGGATATCCCTCTTCGGTCATATTCTACGTGCTAATTGATTGAGGATAAACGAGTAGGCGATTAATTACAGTTGCTTTCATATTTACGTACCTGCCCGGACGATGATTAATTATTTTATCGCCGTACTATCCGTAGTATTTCAATTAGATTAGCCTTTACAATTTACGCAGTTCCGATTTCCCGATTTAAATGCAATTTATCCACAAAAAAAAAAAATAATAATAAATAAATAAATAACAATAAAAATAATAATAATTGTCCACGCTATACGTGGGCATGCGTCATTTCCAACGATCATAGACAAGTCGGGAACGTAGTTTCTTTTCGGATTCTGCACTACAATGCATTTCGGATTACCGGTTATTGCGCATGCGCATTATAATTGTATATATAAAGAGTCATTCCCAGTAAATATTTCTCGGTCATCAGTAGCGTAGCGGCATCGTAAACTTATGCAATTACAGCTAATATCATTATTCAATTTAATTTATTTTCTGGTTTATGTAATATTATCAACCGACAAAGTTTGGAAATATCATCGCAACAACAGCATTGGAAACACGAAAGAAAGTGACAGTCGGAGGTTATCAGCTTCACGGTTTTCTTTCATCGAAAACAGGCCACTCACATTTAGCCCAGTTCTTGTAGTTTATTTTTTATGTATTTATTATACGATGTATTGCGCTCCAGATCCGACCAATATACCAATATACTCTATGTATGCAGTTTTCTATTCTGGATATTGTTATGAAGATGCGAAAAGAAATATAATGTATCCATAGGGGAAAATATTCGGAGCATTGTTTTCCCATTTCATGGAAAAAGTATAATGGAGGTCATTTTTCTTATACAGGTTGCTTTATGTCAGCAGTGATATATGCACGCCTATTCTACAGAACCATGCATTTTACAGAATGAAAAAGAAAATTCTTTATTACTTAAGAGACTGTTAGTCTACTGTAAAAACTCTTTCCAATGGAGAGATTTGTTATTTTAGAGCTTTATATATTTATGGTTTTATCGATTGTGTACATTTGCGTAGGCGGTAATAAAAATAAAAAAAAAAATAACAAAACTGAAATATAGTAAAAATATAATTAAATATGGGAAACATATATTCGCTTTTCTTTGATTTATTATTTTTACTTTTTCAATTTTGCACAAGTAAACTCAATTTTCTCCATATTGAAATAGGGCTTCCGCGAGTAGGTAAAGCTCTTCGTTATAACAACTGCCAAATACGATGGCCGTCTTACAGTCTTTTACTGAGGCTATATTCATCGGAAAGGAGGAGAATAATCTTCGATATGGTTAATAGCCTGCAGTCTCAACATTTGTTTCAGAGCTCACCTCTTGAGTAGAGGAACAAATATATGGTGTGTTTGAACCACTAAAGTAATAGAGCTGAAGCTTTCTGACGTTTTGGAATATGGGTCATAACCTGCCGAGGCCATCTATTTCTACATGGGGTAAATCCTGAATAAATCGCCAAAACATTATTTTTCCATAATTTGTGTTAGGTTAATACTTGGTCAGGTAACATATAAGCACAAAAGAAATGTTTCTGAAAATGACTAACTCGTTTTCCCCGAAATTTTACAAATCGGATTTGTTTCGGATTTTCGAACGATAATTTTGGTATTTTGCAATGTGTTGTTGTTAAGAAAATCGAAATCCACCCTCCCCCGGCAATGTTCAAAAAAGCCCAGCCTGAATAGGGTTAAGCCCATAGACGTAAAATTGCAAGGTTGTAGCTATTGCGGAAAAATAAATAAATAAAATATTTTTAAACTAGAACAATCAAACTAATACTGAACTCGCCACATTGTCAGTATCGTCATTATAATTCCTCAAATAGTTCATAGTGCGACTATACCTATGGTGCGACCCAATCGTAGTTGGCAAAAACTTGTTCAAAGTCCGCAGAAAAGACTCTAGAACAACGTCATCGACGTCAAAAACTCTCCCATAACAAAATAGTTCTCACAAAAATCCTGTCAAAACACGCAAATAGTGTCAAATTTGACATACCTATTTTTCTAATTTCGAGTGAATTACAAGCGTAAGACATTAAGGCGGATTTCCACTAAGCATAAAAATATTGTGCGAAAGCCAAAATAAGACATTCCATTGGTAGAGATCGTCATCACCATTACAAGGTATTACATCCCTACCGGCTCGTAAGGTGAAAACAACGTCTCTTTCATGTTGCATTAACACCAAGTGACCATTGGCACTATAATTACCACGGAAATGCACGAAATCTATTTTCGTGATGAGCTATTGTTTTTATTATTCCCAACTACCGAGATAATATTTTTTTCCGGTAAATTTCCGGTAAATTATTTGTTTAGGCTTTCGAATACAAATGATTAACACACTGTGGAGGAGGAGGAAGTCCTCAGGAATGGTGGATTTGGGAAAATTACATTTTTTTCATAATAAGTTAAAAATAAATTTCAATTTCATCCATGTTTAAAATTTCAAATTTTCAAAAACGGAGAAGATAATTGTATTTAACACTTTATAATACACCAATCCGACACCTAATTCTGCCATTATGAATTTTTCACGTTCAAAAGCCTGGATGTTGTTGGCTGGAACATCTATACAAGTTGTATAGTTTCCCAAGTAGTTTGAGAAAGAGTGAAACCAGAAAAAAATGGATTGCAGCATTGAAAATAATAAATAATGATGAGTCAGCTTTGCAGCCTTGTTGTAGGGATAGAGTTTGTTTAAAGCATTTTGTTGCTGGTATTCCTACCACAGCTATATCTTGCCTGATCTCCCACTTTGAAGTTGGGCTATGATCGACCCACAAAGAAAACAAGAAGTAATAACTGGGTGTACTTAATGAAGACCTTGCTGATTGTTTTGTATAGATAAATATCTTAAAATAAATTATTTTCGGTTCATGCATAAAGACATACGTCAATGCAAGCATTTTTAATGTATTATTTATTTATTTTTAATGAATTTTCAACCTCGTTCCCAGGGCTTCTTCTCTCTTGACGTTTAACGCTGTGTCCTTTTCTCATATTGTTAAACGTCAATAGAGAAGAAGCCCTGGAAACGAGGTTGGAAATTTTTATTTAACGTTGGTATATTGATAGTACAATGACTAATTAAAACCAACAAAGTATCATTATAGTTAAAATATACTACCAGTAATAAAATAAGACAATAGTCTAAAATAAGAGAAAAAAAACAAACAAAAAAAACAAGCAGAAATACAAGCTCGTCCCCAGCACCTTTTGACTTTTTTTTATTTTTCTCGGACGAGAAAAATAAAAAAAAGACAAAAAAGGCTGGGGACGAACTATAACCACGGACCATTCATTGGCAGAACTAGTACAAACAGGATTAGCTAGCCCATCTCACAGCAGCTTTGATTCGAAACATGGCAGCAGCTGATGGTTACAGTTTTCACTCATTCCTGTCAGACATGTGCAGTGACATGAACGTATATGTGCTGATTTCTTTTCTATTACTAACCAAAGTTTGTGAAATGTGTCTCTAATATTTTGTGATTTTCTGTATTCAGCTTTCAAAATACAAAATTTACTGCCCATATCAATGGTCGATGTGGTAAAACAAAGGTTGAAGCCATCTAGGTTTGTGATAGCTGTCTTTAGTTTCAAGCTCTGATTGGAAAAACACCAGGTAATTAAAAATATCAGGATACAATACTACCATCATTGGTCAATATTTCATACCTTCATCTTCATTAATCCAACCATCAGTGATAGAAGGTGGGTTAGGGATTAACAGTATCATCTAATTTTAATTTATATTGATACTCAAGTTTTATTTCCTTTTCTATTTCTGACTTTGTAGGTTCTCTATCTACAGTGGATGAGTGCTGTTTTAGTACAGTTTTCAGCTGCAAAGCTATCCTAAGAAACACTCCTCCACAGGTGATCTCCAACAGTTATATTGAGTCTATGCCTACACTTTTTTTATTTATTCCGGGTAGTATTAGAGGATGGGCGCAATTAGAATGAGGTCGTTTATGATTGGTTTATTCTAATAATTATTAATTCATAATTACTCATAGTTATTTCCCATTATATCCCTGTTCTCTGTCCTTTGCTCTTTCTTATATATATTAATAATCTCCCAGCCAATCTTGTTTCTGTTGCAAAATTATCTGCTGATGACATTTCTGTTTTCCCTACGGTATTTGATGTTAATAGATTTGGCCAAGATATAAACCACGGTCTGAGCATGAATAAAAAGTGGGCTTATCAGTGGAGAATGTCTTTTAATCCAGATCCCAACAAATGGGCTATGGAAGTGGTTTTTTCGCATAAAAAGAAACCAGCTAATAATCCTGTCTTGTTTTTTGATGATGCACCAGTTATGTCTACACCAATGCAGAAACACCTTGGATTAATTTTAGACCAAAAACTGAACTTTCGTCATCACCTGAATGAAAAGATTTCAAAGGTATTGGTCTCATTAAAAGATTGTACTCTTATCTACCCGTAGGAGATTAGTTTAGTTTTTTAAAATCACATCACTGAATTCGCCTAAGTATTTGCATGCTCTTTTACCAAATAAGCAGTGGTCACATGATCCTGCAAGATGCAATATATTTAGACTACCAGTGTCACATACTAAATATTTTGAAAATTCTTTTTTTCCATATTGTGTCAGAGAGTGGAATAACCTGGGGCCTGAATTGCGATCTTCTGCAACAAGATCAGCTTTTAAAAAAGCTTTACTTACCTACATACGTCCAAAACGCTGTTCTACAATCTTAGACATTAATACAGATACTTTTTTCAAATTTCGACCAGTAATAGACGCCACAAGCAAGACTAAAACGCGGAATACGACCACAGTAAGTCATTTGAGAATTATCTCAGTGATTTATCTTGTAGACTTAAGGCTTAGGAGCTTAGAATCTTAGGACATTTTGCAAACTCGATAAATTTTGTTGCTTCTAGCAGCCTAGTACCCAAGCTTTTGGAACAAATTCGGATTTTTGCGCAATTTGTCTTGCTAATCAAAATTATGGACTTTTTTTCCATGTTAAAATTTCGAATTTTTGCAAATTTCACTTTGTCCACAGTATATTTGGTCAGGATTGTACTTGTAATATTGTTGATCCTGTTGGCCTAGAACTGCTCTCACATTTAAGAGTGAATTTAAGTCACTTGAAGGATCATAATTTTTGCCACAATTTTCTTGACACAATTGATCCTCTTGCGCTGTTCTTTTTATACGAGTACACGGAAGACATTCCTTGACAATATTGTTGAAGTGGTAGGATCTATATCAATCTATTCCGATTTTTTGATTGATATACTTTTATATGGTAATGATACATTTAGTAATGAGGTTGATACTCAAACACACGATCATCTTATTAAAGTCATCCGGTAGGTTTGATATGCTTCTAATTTCACAAGTAAATGTAATCTCGTCCAATACTAAAAGTTCTACCTTTATGTTATATTAAGTTTTTATTTTATTTTTATTCTCATTCTTATTTTATTCTTATTTTTTCTATGTGCAGTATTCCACTGATAGGATTTCTATAGTGGGGTATCAAGTGTCCTGTATCGTCCCTTTTTAGTTTTTGTAAATTATGTGTTACCAAAATTTCCCGTGTTATTTCCCATGTTATTTCCTCATCAAGAAATAACGATATCCCCTTGTTGCTTAACAGGTATTAGAACGAAGATGATGTCAACATACAAGCTCGATTCCAACGCTCACTCTATCATAACTTAATCGGCTATAGCCGTTGTTACGAAGTTGTGTGCCAACTAGGTTACTTCTAATGTAGCAGTCTAATTACAAACGATCTATAAATAAACCTTTCAAATTTGACTTGAAAATAAGCAATAACAAATTATTTTGAACGTTCTTTAACTGGACCCATATCATTGCGAAGTCAATTAACGGTCTATTATGTTAATTGCAGCCATAGAGCCAAGTTAACTGTCAAAGTTGCCATAGAGTTAAGTACGAAAATGAAATGTGTATAATTTGTTTACACGTGGGACCCGGAATTTGTTTACTTTCAAGGACGTAATTATAGCTCGTTTGAACTTTAATATATTCTTACTAATGCTTACTGGTGTGATTGAAGGGAAACTTAATTACCAGGTAGTTCTTATATTTGTCAGTTCTTTCAATGTTTATATTAGTAATCACAAACTTAACTCTTCGTTAGTATGGTGGGGTACCCCCGGAAATTTGTTAATTCATGAAAAGGTATTAGAAGATTCAGGGGGCAAAAAGTCACCAAAATATGATGCAGATTTTTAAAATGTGTAAGAAAATAACCTACTGAACAATAATTTTTGTTATGTTACTTTCACAATAAAATTTAAATATCCAGGGGGTCCACACCATACTAATAAAGGGTTAAATTTAAATGTAATACTTGAGGCTGTTTTAGCTACTTTCATGGCACAAAAGTCAACGTTTAATATTAGCTTTTATAAAGGTTGAATTTCCACTGGGCGAAATATTCACTGCGAAAGCCAAAGAAAGACATTTCATTGGTAGAAATTTCTATTAATGGAATGTCTTCTTTTGACTTTCGCGGATAAGTGTTTGCTGTAGTGGAATTCAGATACTCTTATCCCATCATAAATACCGTTAAGTGAATTGTTGGAATGTGAGGCAATTCCATCTATCCGAGAGAAACCTCTAAACTACAGCAAACCTTATGTCCTGTGCATTCAAAATTACTTTTTTTCTTTGAACTCTCTACCAGACGGCCTTGAAACGCATCAGAAAATTCTGAAATTGATATTTGTTTGCTTATTCTTGTTTCTGATACGCTTTTACGTTTTTTGTAAAACTTTGGCTCCGGTAGATGGAAAAAAAATCTCCTGCAAGACAGATACCTCCCAAAAGTAGATAAATTATTTTCCTCGCAAAGCGCCCAGAAGAATAGAAAACATAAACTTTCAACATTGTCGTAAGAAAAAAAACCTCTCCTTATCGATGTACAAAGATGATATTTTGACGATCCGTTGTTGTTGTGAAGTGTTAGTGAATGGAGTTCTACCTTCTGGTCATTAAATATAGATGAAGTTGTTCGGAAACTCACACAGTTGCGTACTGATAATTAAAATTAAATGATGTTGTTTGCAAGTTCTAACTGTATTTCAGTAGCTTCTGGTCATTCAAGTTATATGGCGTTATTCACAAGTTCGAATAATACTTAACCTTCTGGTCATTAAAATGATTCTGATTACATGCTTGAACTCTACTCTGAATAAAAATAATTAAGGAGTAAGGGTCTCTTTATATGGAGACCGATATATCGCTCAGTCGATATAACTTGCTGAAACGTTATTCCATCGCATCCCTATTTCTGCAGTTATTTTCTAATTCCTTCGTCAACTGAAAATAACCTTATTTATTTCCTTTTTCGCAAAGCTAAGAGACAACAACAAATAAATTGCAGAAATATTTTTATTTATATAGTTGATTCTAAGCGACATGAAACATACATATACATATACATGTCAATGGTTGAGGAAACGAAATGAAAGTTATATCAGGTCCATGTAAACCAAGAATGAGTTATGCCAGCAAGGCAAGTTATATCGACTGAGCGATATATCGGTCTCCATATAAAGTGGACCTAAGTAAGTGTAAAGTTTTTGGAATGATAGCTATTTAACGAATGCCGTTTTTTAAGATTATTTAATTTCCGTTTTGTATTTCCGGAATACATTACACAAATAATAGCGCTTGGGTTTATATTAATATCGTGACCGTGTTTGCACATAATCACAACCTAGTGAAAAAAAAACTCGTTCTTCTAGCATCTTTACTGCGGACTTTGAACATGTTTTCATGAAATATTAATGTACATTTGTCAAGTTGCAATCGTGGACAAAAATTATAGGATAATTTGCAAACTTTAACGAATTTTCGACGCCACTAGTTTTTTGCATAAAACAACCTAAAAACTTCTTAGATATTTATCTCGATGATTTATCTAGTAGTCTTAAGACTTGAGATTTACCGTATTTCCTCAATTGAGCGCCAGCGCCAGACTCCGAGGAGGGGGGCTCATTCGAGGGCGGTATAATGTTCAGCTTAAAAGCTGATGTCCGGCAGTTATATTCAGACCCGCAAGGTTGTTGAGAAAAAACTGTATTGGTCAAGATTTTAACCTTCAAAACACATGTAGGTCTCCAACCAATATAACCAACATATAAAAACCAATCAATATAAGAACCATACATATCATATACCCTTGAAATATGTTTTTAGCATGTTCTAAACTTTTGGCCAAGTTTTAGACTTCCAGTCACTGCACAAAAATTGCATTATGGTAATTGTAAATTCTACTTTGAACAACATACGCCTTGATTTCATTGTTTTATGAAAAGGTCTATTGTTTCGACAGAGAGCGTATTCCATTTATAATATTGTAGCATCATCCATTTCTTTGATTTAGTGAAAAGGTTTTATGAAAAGGTCTATTGTTTTGACAGAGAGCGTATTCCATTTACTATATTGTAGCATCATCAATTTCTTTGATTTAGTGAAAAGGTTTTATAAAAAGGTCTATTGTTTTGACAGAGAGCGTATTCCCTTTATTATATTGTAGCATCATCAATTTCATTGATTTAGTGAAAAGGTTTTATAAAAAGGTCTATTGTTTTGACAGAGAGTGTATTCCATTTATAATATTGTAGCATCATTTCTTTGATTTAGTAAATAATAAGCACTTCCGCACGATAATTGTTTGTTGACACTACTCGTGCACTGCTTCCCTATGTAACCATGGATAGAACATATTCACCCATGGAATACAATTGAATTCTAATTTTCCAAATTAGTTTTGGTTTCTACGAAAGTAATAAAATTAGCAAAGTAATTAAACTGCATTATGGCGCCACGACAATTCCGCACGAGAGCCTAAAGAAGACATTCTACTAAATTAGACACCGGGTCAAAGTAGATTTACATAAATAGAGTGCGTGTATGTACTTTATGGTGTTTTTTTAAAGAAGTAACAAAAAATAAAGAATAGAGTGTTTTTAATTCATATGACTTTCATATCTGATTCGTCGAATTCCTTGATATCGGTAACAAAGTTTGTTGATCTTGTTCCGCGTATACAAATTAAGCTTAGTATTTATGTAACAGCTAACTAGGCTTTTTGTTGTATTTCGTTTGTCGGAAATCTTTTCAGCTAAATGGGAATAGTAACGAGAACATTCTCTGCTCATTCCACCAAAACAGCTAAAAACTAATGGATCACACATCCTTTTGACTAACCGCACCTCTCGATATTCAGCGTCCCCGTTGAATCCGAAGTTTTAAATGAGCGTCTCGGGTGTTTAATAGAGCATTGCTAATATTGGTTAATATTGGTTTGTTGTTTCACTGCTTTAGCTTTTTTACAAACTATTTGGAATGCTGGCTTTTTCGTTTTTAAATTTTACTCGGACTTTTTTGGAGTAAACT
This sequence comes from Neoturris breviconis, assembly GCA_032360805.1. Classification (NCBI taxonomy): domain Eukaryota; kingdom Metazoa; phylum Cnidaria; class Hydrozoa; order Anthoathecata; family Pandeidae; genus Neoturris; species Neoturris breviconis. Next base: position 27,132 of record JAULBZ010000122.1, read on the forward strand.
CTAAAAATGTTAAAAGTCTCTGCCCAGTCGCCAAAAACCTGTTCAAAGTCAGCAAAATAACGTTAGAACAACATTCTTTGAACGTTCTTTGAACGTTGTTCTAACGTTACTTTGCTGACTTTTAACGGGTTTTTGCCGACCGGGTGGTGCCTGTCCTGTACATTTAGCACTTCTAAAACAAACATATCCAAAGGTAAACCTCGTGAGTACTTGGATGGTCATCAATGAAAATATGTCGCAAAAAAATAACCATTTTGCTAGGCGTAGATAGAGCGCCACCGCGTAAAAGATTAACTAATACGTTTCTGATTAACTCCATATATGGACCGTGTATTAGAATATATAGACTGTGTGTTACCATATATGGACTGTGTACTACCACGTATGGATCACGTCATTTGAGACATTTTGTCAGAGTGTGGATGATAAATAAACGAGATTTACAATTTGGTAAACACTCAATGCTATATAATTTTGAACGTTGTATTGTCTACTGGTTCCGAAATGTTACAAAGAATTATTCATATAGCATATATAGACCGTGTATTACCATATATAGACTGTGTATGCCCATATATAAACTGTGTATTGTCGGTATATAAACTGTGTATTACTATATATGGACTGTGTATTACTATATATAAACTGTGTATTACAATATATGGAATGTGTATTACCATATATGGAATGTGTATTAATATATTTAGACTGTGTATTGGCATATTTAGACTGCGTATTACCATATATGGCAATACACGTCCATATACAGAGGTATTCACAACCATATATGGAATTGTTACTCTTATTCAAAATTGACAACAAGAAACATCTTGCTAAATTTAAATATTTGTCGGATTATGTTAAGTAGCGACGTCATTGCGCAAATATGTTGCTTTGCAAATGATTCTCGTTGAAAACAAATATTGCACTGTTCTCCCTAGGGTAAATTGCGTTATAAATGACTAGTTGCTAAGGACAACGCTTCAATACAAAATCTAAACAACATCCCTGCAGGCAAAACGTCGGATATTAATGTTGAAATAACGTCAAACTGACGTCATGACGTCGTGTGTCCATCGATGTACTGTTACTCATAAATTCTTGATACAATTACATGTTTCTTACTAAGTGGATAAAAAGAGGGGGCGCCTAATCGAAGCATTACGGTAGTTAACTGTGAGATATTGCAAAACAGAAAACATATTGTAAGGGAACCGCAGTAGAAGTATCCAGCATGAGTCATCAATGCTCAGAACTTTCTATGATGTTTTAGTTTTAGAATCAAGCTCGTCCCCAGCCCCTTTTGATTTTTTAAATTTTTCTCTAGAGAAAAATTAAAAAAAAGTCAAAAGGAGCTGGGGACGAGCATGTTTTAGAATAATAAAGAGCTATATTTATTGCTGGATGTTAATAAAGGATAGTTCTAATTTCCGAAATTTAGCAAAAATAAATTGACATATTTGTCATTATGTTAATTCAGGATTGTGGGTAATATGTTACATGAATAATGTCTAAATTAAACCTGTTGATGTACATTAATCGATGGCGCCGATCATAATCCCCCATAACACAGGTACGAAAATGTAAGAAATACAAAATTTGGTACGAATATAGCCCTGAGTATATCGAATAAAAGGAAAAAATGTAAGTCCCAATATGAGCAGCATAATTTTTGGTCATGTTTGCAATTTTAGGTATAGTTTTATATTTTGGATTCTGTTCGCAGATTTTATAAGGTAATTGAATGGGTTAAGTAAACACTAGGTGTTTATGTATTTTGGATGAGTTGCCAAATCTATTCTTGTTTTTTTAATAGGGTATGCTAGCTTCTCTTTATGAACTGATATAACGATTTAAAATTTAACAAAAAAATTATTCAACAATTAAGGAAATTATAGATCTATTCACTTTGAGCAGCCAACGCCTCGTTTTCATGTATTTGTTAATAGGCCTATTGTTTCATCATTATTCTGCAAATTTATTCCTGTTTTTGATAGGGTATGCCAGCTTCTCTTTATGAAGTAATGGTAACCCAGTGAGCACACGACGTCGACGTTGCTACGACTTCGTGTGCCGGAAGGGACGATGCTGAATTTGATAATAGCAGCAATTAAGGAAATTATAGATCTATTCACTTTGAGCAGCCAACGCCTCGTTTTTATGTATTTGTTTAGTAGGTTATCATGATTCTGCATATTATACTTAGCTACCAATGAATTATTGGAAACGGAAATACAAACAAATATACACCAGAGAAACCAATCATGGATATTTGAAACATTATGAAAATACAGGCTATCAAAAGATTTCATGCTCATACCGGTTGATCAAAAGTTAAACCTCCTCCAATTTTACTGGGGTTATATGTGCATAAACATCTTTTCTGACCAACATCTCAAAATCTATGCCAAGCGGATGAGTTGCACGCACCACAGCGTAAAAACCTTTCGTATTTCTCCGTATTCCGACTGTGTATTGTCGTATATGACGATACACAGTCACAATACGAAGAAATACGAGACCGTATTCGGTGGGATTTCACGCTGTGTACACTGATGTTCTGAATATGCCATAAATATATCAACACGTTTTCAAAGCGATTTTGTTTTGTCTAATAATGGACAATATTTGGCCGCCATACAAGATGACTGCCGCACAGTGAACCGATAACGCATCTTCTCTTGTGAGTTCAATCACTCAAATCTCCATATTTATAGAATCCAACGTTCTAGACATTTTTTACGAAGATATCCAGTGGACAAAAACGTGTTCAAAGTCAGCAAAAATGACTCTAGAGCAACGTCGAATGACGTTGTTCTAGAGTCTTTACTGCGGACTTTAAACACGTTTTTGCCCACTAGATATGAAACGATGGTAGGCTACTATACGCTAAGATGTTCCGAGACAGTATCTATTAATACTTAAAGATCCCCTCAAGTCTATGGAAATATATTACATTTTCCGGGGTCAATATTTCAATAAACTCCAAATTTCTTACCCCCGGATACAAAAATGCGTTTTAACGTTTTACAGATTATGTGACTTCCATAGCCTCGAGGGATATTTAATGTAACACATGTTAACAACTCAAATAATATCACACCAATGTTAAGGGACCATCTCAAAATTTCGCGGTTAAATCAAATAAAATTGACAAAATTGAACAAAAATATATCTTACAAGATTGTTGACTCAGTACTCTCCTCTGTAGATTATATTTTAAGGTGGTCCTTTAGGAACTTAAACTAGCCATGCGGTCATCAAAGTACGTCTTGATTACCTTGAGTTTGCTAATGTTCCACGCCCATCGTAATCACATGGTTTGTGTGCATGGCTTTGTTGTCATAGATTATATATAAAGTTTGACGAATTTCTTCTTTTACCTTATAATGCCACCAAAAGACATAGGAAATATTTAATCCCTCCATGTGTTAAACTACTTTTTTGAAAGTGTTTAACTAGAAGATACATGAAAATAAATCATGGAAATAAATAACGGAGACTTAAGACAAAAAGCCTTAAATTTTGATTAGCAAGACGAACATTATGTACGAATATTAGAATTTTTTCGAAGAGTCTGGGTACTAGGATTCTAGAAACAAAATAATTTGTCGAATTTTCCGAAAGGTCTGCTCTAGGGTGTTTCAAACGTCGTTTTAAGCAATATGCTTGTGGTTTGCTAGTGATTTGCTTGTGGTTTGTATATTTCGTCAAAATTCATAAAATGTCAACCTTGTTCCCAGGGTTTTTCGAACACGGAAGAGCATTGCCGGCTGGGTAGTTGGATGAAATATAAATACTGCTTTGTCAGCGAAATTGCAAGAGCAAGAGAAATATTACGGGTCTGGCGCCACGATGCGAAATTGTCATGCGCATGCAATGGAACAAATGTCGCATAAAAATGTCTTCTGTGGCGCCATGCAACAAATCTTTAAATTCGAAAATTTTATGATTCAAGAATTGTAGTCTTTTCAATCGTAATCGCATTAAAAGTAGCAGCTATTGCTCTTCTTCCTTGAAAAGAAATAAATGAAATACGAGAATGAAAATTTATCATCGCTGTTTGTGGCAACTCCGCTTATATTTAATAAACATCAACGATAAATATAGTAACCCTACATTATATGTAGTAACTCCGCTATGTGTAGTAAACAAACTGAGGACTTTTGTCAATTGAATGAAGGCTTTAGATTTGTGCTGTTTCAGTTCGACGTACCCGTCATAATAGATCAAATCAAGCTGGATTATCATGTATGAACAATATCGCTTTTAACCCTTCATTCGTATGGTGTGGACCCCTGAACTTTTAAATTTTGCTGTAATAGTAACATAACAAAAATTATTATTCAGTAGGTTATTTTCTTACATATTTTAAAAATTAAAAATCTGCATCATACTTTTGTGTCGTTTTTGAATCTTCCAATACCTTCCCATGAATTAACAAATTTCCGGGGGTACCCCACAATACTAACGAAGGGTTAATATGTGTGAATCTGTCATCTTTATCAGGTCGACATTTATTCAGTATCAGGTTGGACGCTAAATAGCAAGCAAATGGGGGGGGGGGCTTATATTTACATAAAATATTGAGCGCTTATTATAGGATTTTTAATATGGTTTCTTGTTAATTAATTTATTATCTCCACACTGACTGGCAAGTGTCCATGTGCCACAAATTACAATGTTATATTTAACTTAAGCATTACATTGATTGACACTTAATTCAGTGTCCTGGGAACAGTAGTATCCTGTATAGACAAAAACAAATAAGAATGAACAATCAATATTAAGTGTTATTATTATTTTATTTCTAAACAGAAACACTTTCTACATTCCCCACTGCTTGGACACTATCCAATAATATCCCATTAAGACCACAATATCCCATTGAGACAATAATATCCCATTGAGGCAACGATATCCCATTGGGACAACGATGTTATTATAAAAGTATCATAAAGAAACGAAATTAACATTAATCTTAAAGGTTGACTCCCACGAGGCAAAAATTTTCCGGGAATGCCAAAAGAAGACATTCCATTGGTAGCTCCTGACATTCAAGCTTTGGTATGGTAAAGGCAATCATTTTTGCCTTCCAATCAATAGATCAGGGTTCGATTCTCGGTTGAAGCACATTTTCCACCTTTTTTTAATCTTGTGGCCGGTGACGTGCTAATCTATTTATAAATTAGTTTATCCAGGATGTTCTATTTGTAGCTGTTTTCTAGTTTTCTAGTGTCGTGCCGTTTCTTTCCTCAGAATAAATTTTTGTCGTGCTTATCTGGTCATTGCAGTTCCAGGTATTCTTGTCAATAAATTTTTCTCCTGCGTTTTGACTTTTGAAGTTTCAGTGTCTCTTAAAAAAAGTCACATTGCGTGGCATTTCTTCAAAAAAAAAGAATATATAAGAACACAATTGACACTGTTGTGGTAAGTATGGCACTTCCGTATCTCCAATTAAACTATTATAATTAGGAAGTATCAGATTGACACTTCTTCAGTATTCTGTGAATAGTACTGTCCTGTACAAATAGGAACAAATTGTAAAGAACAGAGTTTAGACCCAGCCGGCAAAAACCTGTTCAAAGTCAGTTAACGTTATTTTTCTGACCTTGAACAGGTTTTTGCCGGCTGGGAAGTTTAAGCACTGGCCTATATCATTGAACATTACTTGCACCACTAATTAATACAGTTCCTTACTATGTCATTGCGGTTTCCTTGCAAACTTTTCGTCTGTTTAGTGCTTGTATTGTTCTTGTGGTTCAATTAAATATTCCATTAATCAACCATTTTTTCGTGCTTAGAATCTTAGGACTTTTTGCAAACTCAACCTAATATCCAGGCTCTTGGTACAAATGCGAATTTTCGTGCAGTATTTCTTGCTAATCAAAATTTAAGTCTTTTTGTTTAGGTGAAATACCGTTTTCCCTTGTCTCAAATATTTATGTGAGGGATCGTAGGTATAACTCGTAGATCGTAGGTATACTAACCATAAATCGTAGGTCGTAGATCGTAGGTCGATCGTAGGTATACTAACCATAAATCGTAGGTCGTAGGTCGATCGTAGGTATACTAACCATAAATCGTAGGTCGTAGGTCGTAGGTCAATCGTAGGTATACTAACCATAAATCTGATCATAATCATATTCCTAACCTTGACCATAACTCCTAACCTTGAAACAAACCCAACCCTCAATAACCTTGATACTAGCTAACCATCACCATAACAACGACATCACGTGTATCCGTTTGTTACTATCAACTAATCCTCCCTTAACAACGTTCACATATATTGACCATTATTTTATATTGAACTATTGACTGTTAGCACAGTTATTTCTTTTAATTTTTTCCAAATTCAGGAAAGTTAGTTGTTCTAATAATGTACCTACAATATCCGCTACGGAGACTTCTATTTAACACCATTAAATTTTGTTTCCACATAAGCTTATATCCAGCCAGTAAAAACCTGTTCAAAGTCAGCAAAATAACGTTTGAACGTTGTTGTTTTTGCCTGCTTAGTAAATGACGTAAGATTGAATTTTAGTTATTTTTGAATCTAATTTTTGCATTATTTCTTTGTGAGTTTTCTTAGCTCAAAGATTTTACTCGTTTCTTGCTACGGACAGATGTTTGACATTTTTTAAGTCTTTCTTGACGGTCACGTTGTTTCGACGTTATTCAGACGTCGTATGCCCGCAGGGTTCTGTCATATATTCATGCTAAGCCTAATAGGGCGGAAGCGAATGTTTTTAATAACTTTTGGAACTTGATGACTTTTTTTATAAATTATATCTTTTGGCCATATTTGGAAGCAATACTTAAGGAGGAAGTTAAGACAAAGGCTATAGTCTGAAACCATCTAGAGCAAAATTTCTATTATTAAAGTTCAATTTTTCTTTACATGAAATTATAAATAACCTGAGTTACATTTAGACTCTTTTTGTCTAATCCCTACTTATGGTAATGGATCATTTAGACAATTTTTGTCCCATAACTATTATTTCCCCGAATTTTCAAATGTCGGGTTTTTCTTCGGGTTTTCGGGGATAATTTACCCTCTTTCTGATTGAATTTCACAAAATCCGTAAAATATGTTAAGAAGACAACAATTAGCTCGCAATATTCACTACGTCAAAATTCAATAAAAATAACCAGAGCTAATTCTGGTTCAATCCTACAGAAACGAATATTGTGAGTACCTTTAGTATATATAACACAATTAACCTCAAATTTGGACCATAAACTCGTATCATAATTTGAGTTCTTTTTACAAATTTTTATGTTTCTTTGATTTTTCAGATTCATTTTTCCCCTGTAATTTCAGGAAAATGTGGCTTGGTTTCGGGTTAAATTGCTTTCAGAAACTTAAAGCAGAGCTTAAAAATACGAAACAGAACTGATTCAATTCTATTTTAAATAATACACGGTTTTTTGAAAAAAGTCGGATTCAAAAAACGTATGATGACGTTATCAAAAAGGTGCTGACATGAACCAAAAAATAAATAATTAAGTCAAATTGTTCCTTTCTGCATGGATCATAATCGTACCAATGAAGTTAGCATTAGCCGTTCAAAAGTTTTTCAGTGTTTTTTCAGCCTCCAAAAAGTCATGTCCTTAGAGTTAAAGGAAGATTTACACAGCGCGAAAGACTGCTGAATACGGAGTCCGTACAGCTCCACATCCGAACTGTGTATTGCCATGCATGGAAATGCACAGTCTGGATACGATGTTGTACGGACTCCATATTCAGTAGTCTTTCACGCTGTGCTTTATTACAAATCATGGAATAATTCACAATTTTGTATGAGTTTTACATGAAAACGAGGCCAAACTTAGAAAACGCCAAATTAACTTAAACACACGTCATTGTTTTCACTGAAAGAATAATTGTTGATAAAAACATTATATGTATTGAGGGAATAAACGTGAGTCATTACAACCAAAACTTTCTATGATGTTTTAGTCTTGGAATGATGATTTATAAAATTTCATTAATCACAGGATGCTCAAATGTAAATCAATTTCCCAAATGTGACGTAAATTATTAACGTGTTTGTCTTTATACAACTTGCATATTGCACGAGATAAGAACAAAGAATCGCTCAAAATACTCCCCCGGGGTGGTTATTTACCTTTATTTTGACAGCTGCTGCACATCTTATTCCACATGCATATATTCGAATTCCAAGTTCATCTCAAATCTCAAGACTGTTTGGTAAATTATGATGCTGTAGTAAATGCCACAAAATAAAAGAGAAGGATGGAATATTAGACTTTGAGTTTTTATCTTAATTTATGTCGACGATTTCTTTGGTTTTCGCCAAGCATATACACAAATATACAACAATGCAGAAATGCGTTGTATGCAAATACAGGAATTTTCGTTGACTGAAATTTGTTTCAGTGCATAAACAGACTAGATCACCTATTAAACGTTTTAACTTCCCACCAACCTTTCTTGAGAAAAATTAAAACAAGCAAAATCCCCTACGTATAAGCTTGAATGAACTGTCTTTTTCTACACTCACAAAATAATTTTCTAAATATTACAAATATTACAAATTTTTTTATATGTTATAAATGAGCACATGGGAGGTAAATATTTATCAATTGCATTTACACGTCATAATGTGATGATAACGCACTTTGTTTTAACATAAACAATTTACAAAATTTAATAAGCGTCCCCACCCCACTTATTTGATACTGCAGAGTACGTGACAATTTATTATAGCAGGATGGAATATCCCTATTTAGCTAATAATAGGAAGGATGTCAAAGGAGACACAAATCTGTTTAAAAAGAATTTATTGATCTTAAAGAATTCTTATCTCTACAAACCTGATTAAGGTAACCCAGGACTCCAAAATGATAGTTCTGCAGAGCATAGGAGTTTTTCGCTATCCTATCTTCTTTCGTTCTCTTGAAAACTTATATTATTGTTGATCTGTGATAAGGGATATTGTGATATTGTTGATCTGTGATATGGCTGCTCATACATAGCTACACACAGCATGTAAAAACTGTTAAAAGTACCTCAGGATACCTGCTACTAAAACTGCTACTAAAACTTTTGTAAATAAAACTTGATACCCAGAGTTCTCATCGTCATCAACCTCGTTCCCAGAGTTTCCCATCATCACGCTAGAAACACAAAATTAACAAGCCTTATGAACGGTATAAAAATATTGGATTTTTATCAAAGCTACTGTTATCCTCATCACAAATTATATGACATTTTTAGGAACTTTGACAGAATTCTCGGCGCCACAAGTGAATTCTTAAGAGATTTATCTCGTAGATTAGGACAAATGATGATCTTTCCAACCTAGTACTCAGGCTCTTGCAACAAATCCGAATATCCGTGATGTACGTCTTGCTAATAATAAATTTTGTAGGCTTTTTGTCTAAGTTGAAATTCCAAATTTTTGTACGACTTTCAGTTTGTATCAAATATCTTTTGCATGATGTAGGTTTACAATTTAAAGGAAAAGTAAGACGTAGTTATCTGGAATCAATATCGACGTTTCCCAAGCAACTATCATTCTAGTAAAAAGTGTTAAACCTAAGGTTCCCGTTTTAAAAAGCTTTTTTTATTTATCAGACGAAATAATTGTATCCATCTTCCTATCCAAAAGCAATCGCTAATATCTAAAGGACCTTTTCACAAGTAAAATCTACGCAGGAGAGTACTGAGTCGCACTGAAGAAACCAATCCATTACGAGTTCGTTGACATGACGTACTTCTATACAGATTTATTTTTGTTAAACGTTCTTAATTTTAGTTGATTTTTAACTCTACCAAAGAAGCTGGTTTTTGGAGCGAGGTTTTGAGATGATCCATAAGCTCCAAGAAAATTAAAAAATATTCGAAAGGTGACAAAATTATTTGTCTTTTAGTGGAAAATGAAAGGTAAGTTTTTCGAAAGTATATGACATTATTACTTATACTAAACAGCTTATTTAGGGACCATCTCCAAATTTCGCTCCAAAACTAACTTTTTTGTTTAGGTTAAATTAACTAAAATTGATCAAATCCAACAAGAATGAATCTATGCGTCAATGAGCTTGTACTGGATTGGTTTCTTCGGTATTTTCCTCTGTGTATTTTATTTTTGGGACGGACCCTTACAAACATTACAGGATTGTTTATCTTCCAACTTTGTAATGTTTGTAGGGCAAGCTCGTTCCAGCCCCTTTTGAGTGTTAAGTCAACGAGCTTGCAATCAATTGCAAGATCATTGATTCAGCACTCTTCCTCTGGTAACGAATTTTAAAGACGGTCCTTAACTTCCCAAACAGGTAGTTGTAATATAAATACAATATTAATACGATATTTAGTTGGGGACCGTCTCAAAAATAAAATCTACTTAAGAAAGTACTAAGTCAATGATCTTGCAATGGATCGGTTTCTTTGTACCGAAGAAACCAATCCATTGCAAGCTCATTGACCTAACACACTTCTGCTAAGTTTCATTTTGGTTGAATTTTATTAATCTTAGTTGATTTAACACTAACAAAAAAAGTTGATATTAAAGCGAAATTTCCATTAGCCAATTTCTGCCAATGGAATGTCTTCATTTGGATTCCGCGCGGAATTTTACGCTATTGGAAAACGGCCTTTAGAGCGAAATTTTGAGGTGGTCCTTTAGCTCTCGTACTTAATATTTAAAATAATAGGTAATAATTACTGCTTCCGTGGACCTTTGTTTATGCTCGTAACCATAGATATACATAAATAATTCAGCTCCCGTATCTCATAATAATATTAATGATAATTACTTCTTCATTTGTTTATGCTCGTAACCATAGAGACATAAATAATACAAACAAGCACACTCCAGCAGGCATCAAAATAACGTTAGAAAAACGTTAAAACGTTCAAACGTACCGAAAAAACCAATCCATTGCAAGTTCGTTGACCAAACACACTTCTGTACAGATTCATTTTTGTTAATTTTAGTTTATTTAACCCTACCGCAATAAAGTTGGTTTATGAATATAGAGTTACAAATATTGTACAATTGTTTATCATATACAACCTTGTAAAGCTTGTAGGAATATTAGAAATAGATTTGGCAATCCTTGTCTATATTCGTTTGCATTTCGAACATGTAATTGCAATTTAAATGCTTTCAAAACTTTCGATAGTTAGTAATTCAGCTCTATTATCCCATAATAGTAATAATAATAATGATAATCACATCTTCCTTATGATTATGTTCGTAACCGTAGTAACCATAAACAGGCCGTATAAACACTTTCGTAGCCCACTCATTTCAGAATTAAGCCGTACTTTTGTACGGATATCGATTATAGATATTGACGCCACTAAATTATTTCCAACCTATAATGAAAAGGTATGCGTTAATAGGAAACAACCGAGGGATACAATTTGAGATAAGCATAAGCGTGACTTATCCGCTAAATCGTCTCAATGAAATCACAATTAACTCCATATATAGACTATATATTACCATATATGGACCACCGTGTATTTCATTTGTAACAATACACAGTCAATATATAAAGTATACAGATGTGATGTATTCATAATCATATATGGAATTGTTAGATAGCGTTTCCGTTGCTTTTGGACAACAACGTACATTCGAACGTCGGACATCCATCTCATTCCCAGGGACATTAATCTCAACATGTAAAAAGTCCTGGGATCGAACTTGGTTGAAGGTTTCTCGATATTTAACAAGAAATAAATTGCTATATTATATTTTCCCAATGGTAGTGACGTCATTGCACAAACATAACAAATGGGTTGTTTTGAAAGTGATTCTCGTTGAAAGCAAATACCACGATATTACTCCAAACTTTGATTGCGCCATAAATGAATAGTTACTAAAAATAACTCGTCAAGGCAACAAAAAATCAAGACAAAAAAACTAAATAACAGTCACTCATAGATTTCTCATAGCGTCTAATCTCAAGATAGAAAATCGGGAGACTCACGCAATATCGTGATTACCCAAGGACGCAACCATGATTAGCGCCAGGTGAGAAAGTTTTAGAGTGTGACTGTTGTATATTGCTGGAAAAGGCCTTTCCCAAGTATATTCCAACGAATTCTACTCTAAATATGTAGGACTTATACTCGTCATAATTGGCACCTCCGACCTCTTCGGAAATCAAAACATTTCAATACTCCACCAGTACTTATCTCTTTCCAATTGACACTGTCCGAATATTAATACAATAAACTGTCATATTTGGACTTTTAGTAGGCAGATATTTAAAAAAATCTAAAATTGATTGTGTACCTTTAATTTGGATAAACTTACAAGTAACACGAACCATTTCACTTTATTGCAGTATCTAACAAGCCGGAAAAAGAAGCTCATTAATTTTTGGAACATTTTCCAGCCCTCTCTCCCCACATCGCTCTTTTAACCCCCGCCGCTTATTAATTTTTAGGAAATCAACAATATAACAGAAAACAATCAACTCGCTAATACACGTTCAACATAACGCAAAGTTATAATATTAACTAATCGATTAGTTTCTAACAATTATTCTGCTGCAAAAGTCCTGGAGTTAGCGATGTTGTCATCCTATATAGTAAGTACATAAGTTTATCCCTTCCCATATTCCTTTCCATTTCCAAACTCGTGCTTAATGAATTTGGAAGAATTTACACCCCGCTCGGCTCCGCCCCGCTCTGCTTATTCCTACTCCAAACACTTACTGTATATGATACTGCAGAGTATATATTTTAGATGGATGCGGCAAGAATAGTCCTAAATATTTAGAATTTAATACCTAAGATTATATATTTATACCCAAGACTACATATTATTGTTTCGCTAACCTGCATATAAATATCTACCAATAAATTAATGCAATGCACAAGAGTAATATAATAACAATAGGCCTTAGCACTATTTGGTCTCAGAGGTGGGCAAAAAAAAATCCTATTTTTCTCAAAAACTACTAATGCTAGAAGCATTAAACCCCTGACAAATATTCTCGGGCACAAGCAATTTCTATTTCTGTCATTATTATGACAATGAACACGTGACTTTGCTGACGTCAGCAAAAAAAATTAAACTTGCAAAATCTTTGATATCTATTTTGATATCTACATTTAAGGAGCTATAACTTTTGATTGTAGAAAGTTCTTTTGATTTTGTTTCCAGATTCTGAAAGACAATTGAATTCTCTTTCGTAGGAATGTTAAATTACATCATCAGCCAATACGGGGCGCCAAATCTATCAGAATTTCGTTTATCAATCTTGTCGTCAAAACTTATAATGTCAACTGATTCCTTCCGTGATGATAAACAACTGTTGAATGTTTCATTATCATACCATTATCCAATCAAAAGTTATGATGTAATCATTTTATAAAGATTTCACCACAAATACAAACGTTTTCATTGGTGGGTTTCAGATATTGCGGTTATCTCAAGAAGTAATGATGCTATGGGCATGAAATTTCAACTCTGTGTGTGTGTGTCTAGTAGATAAACAAAAGTTGGAAAGTAGCAACTCGCAACCATTTATCGTTTCGGAGTTATTAAAAAAGGTTCGGGAGGGGGGAGGGCATTTTTGACACCCCAAGACCAAATAGGGTTAATGTTTGTGATTATTACATCCTATGATTAAGTTAGATTGGGAAAGTACAGAGACAACCTACTTTCATATCTATCCATCGAAAAAAATGTTTTCATAGGTGTTAATATTTAACCTCAACTTGCACGAAACTCCAGGTTATAAGCGTCGGTGGTGTAAAGGTTAGCATTGTTGCCTTCCAAGCAATAGATCCGGGTTCGATTCCCGGCTGACGCACAT
>JAULBZ010000123.1:0-17890 GCA_032360805.1 Neoturris breviconis
GGGCTCGGCCTGTATCACATGCAACGTGTGGATTTTGTGCTTTTTAGAAAGTATTTAATGCCTGCTTCTCAAATCCATCGTCGGATAAGTCCACTTCATGTTTTAAAATGTTTTTTTTTTACTGTTTGACCTCAAAAATTGAGGTATGTGTTGGCGGGAGTTTTCTTTTGGTCACTACAATGGTTTCCTTTGTTTAATTCTTGAAATATCAAGTAGCATTAAGGTGACGTCTCTAAGGCTGATACGATTCTATATCACTTTTTAGTTGTTTAAAGGGGAAAAACTAAAATTCCGAAAAGTTTGTCTTTATAGCGCATTCCAATAAAGTGCTAAAGGGTTAAAATCACTTTTCATGAATATGGTGTAGATACATGCAGCACTATATTCATTGCTGGTGACATAAAAGTCCATCTGACAAATTGTTCCCTTAATTTTAATTTTTAAGCTTCATCTTTCTAACAATATCCAGAATAGAAAACTACATGCATGGAGTATATTGGTATATTGATCGGAGCTACCCTGGAATGAGACCACAATTATTTATGTGGGGCTTATTTGAGTTTTCAGGTATTTCCATGGGGACTTTTATTAAGATGTTGAAATTCGAGAGCCACTTATCCACCAGCTCTACATTATTAATTTTGCAACCTCGCTCGCAGGGCTTCTTCTCTCTTGACGTCTAAAGAAGCCCTGGGAACGAGGTTGTCTATTTCATAATTCAAAAACAGATTTATTTTATGTTTAGACCGTTAGGTTTCCGCTCGAATAAGCCGTAATACCCAAATACTTTTGCTAAAAAGCACAAGGAGACTAACCGTAGAATATCAACCTCGTTCCCGAGACCAAGGAGACTTACCGTAGAAAATAAAACATAGATTATGACTAAAAATATCATTTTTATTAATTATGAAATAACTTACATTTTAGCCAAATATCGTAAAGAAATGCGAGGCGTATTAATTTTCGTGTACATAAATTTTCGCGAATTTCTGCTTTTTTTGTGAAAACTAAATATTCATTTCCGTTAACGCACGAATATAACTACACGCGAAATCTTCACAAAATCAGTGATTCGCAAAAATTTATACACGCGAAGATTCGCAAGCTTTCTTTTGCGGCACAATTATTTTGATTCAGAATAAGAAGATGGAAACGTCTTCAATTTATTGACTTGGTCCTGCCCTCTGTTTATTTGTGTAATTTTTATAACAATAAACTATCCGTGTTTTTTTAAAATTCACAAAAAAATAGCACACGCGAAATCAAAGAAAATTCGTGAAAATTTGTAGCTATACGCGAAATTAAATACTCGCGAAAAAAACGTAGTTATCAATAGAAAGTATATCTTTACAAAATTGGACGGTTTCACAATTCAACATATACGCGAATCATCGACAAAAGAAAGACATGACCTAGAATATGAAAGTTCGTAAATGCGTAAATGTGCAAAGAAATTGTAATATATTTATTAAACATGGAAAATATTTTCGTATAAACGTAGAAATAGATAAGTGGCCAGAGGATCGCTTGTCACGTTTTTTTGTTGTTAACCGTAAAATTAACATAAACAATACTGTAAATGAAGATAAAAATAAAACTAAGAAGTAGGCAATTAAACGACCGGTGCAATTTGTTGGAATTTTTGTGAAATAGAAACTAATTCTTCTCAATAATTTCAAATATAAATAAAATGACCTAGAAATATTACTATAAAATATCAAAATATCCTCAGCAGGGTTTCAAATGACTAAATATAAGCTCTATGGAAGAGTGTATAAGTAGTGCAGGTTCAAGTTGACAGAAACTTGCACTAAGTATGCACTCACTCACAATGCTTATCTGCAGCAAATTTCAACCATTGTTTATATTCTAGTAGAACTTTTTATTCGCTTGTTCCATATGCTTTTGATACATTGTATAACCAACAACTAATAATATTTGAGCCATTAAAAAAAATACAAAATAACCAGGAGTCACACAATTCATTGTTGGACAAGCTTTTTTGCCGGAATCTTTACTCTGAAAATAAATAAAACAACAACGCATCAAAAACAACATTAACAGAGAAGAGTACTGCGTCAGCGTTCTCTCATTGGATTGGTTTCTTTGAGTTGATATAACCAATCAATTACAAGTTTATATAACACTCTTCCCCGCAGTAACTTGTTTGTTGAACTTGGTTAAACTTAGATGTTTTAAAGGATATCCACAGTAAACAGCAAAAGTTTAAAATCAAGAACTGCAAAATCACACATATCAAAATGACATTATTTTCATCCACTTAGGGAGCTTACAACCACATTAGGGGAATTTGGTAGTGGGAATTTCCATTCTGAAAATTTGTATTAACCAAAAAGTTGCTTTCGACACGTTGACTCCCCATCTTTCCCCAAACAGGAAAATTAACCTACCTGGCATAACCTAACCTATATATTTTGCTCATAAATATTGAGATAAAAAAAGAAAATATTGAAAATTTAATTTTCTCAAGAGTTATAAAAAGAGCTCTATTCAGTTTTTTGATAAGGGGTGATAAGTAAGGTTATACGTTGAATTTCGTCCATTTTTACGGTTTTCAATCACTTTATTTATTATAAGTAAATTTAAGAAGAAAGCATGAATATAACTGCCGGACATCACCTGCAAAGGAGTGTTTGTTGAGTATAGTATTCAGTTTAAAAGCACAGGTGACGTCGCTTTTAACCAATGTAGTGGCCTCATTTAGATTTCGTGTGATCCGCCTTGACTGGAAATAAATCATCATATTAACTATATATTACCAAGGATATCCACAGTAAACAGCAAAAGTTTAAAATCAAGAACGGCAAAATTTACCTTAGAGAGTAGATGACCAACATTTTCCAATACAGTTCGTAAATTTTGTTCAATCTGTTCAAGTTTTCTTGGATCAGTTCCAACTTGTTTTGCTCTAAATTAAAAAAAAGGTATTCATGTTACAAAACTTTTTCAACTAAGATTCAGCTTATTTTATTGGGATAATTTTTATGGGCGAAGACAAAAAAATATTTATCACAGGGATACATTTTCGTGGAAGCCAAGAAATATTTTTGCGCCCAATTTTTTGTTTCGATAATGCATAAGATTAGTATATTAATATAAATAGGGAATTATAAGATTTTTATGCAGGGATTCATTTTCGCGGTTGAAGACCCAAAATTTTCTTACTGGGATTTGATTTTATGGAAGAGATTCCTGAATCGCGGAAAAATTTTCCCTGCAAAAATTTGCCACAACAAAGTAGTTACATTTTATCATGCAGGAATTTCTTTATCACCTAAAATATACCAACCAAGAGGACAAAAACTTGTTCACAGTCTGCAGTAAAGACGCTAAAACAACGTCGAAAATGTTGTTCTAGGCGTCTTTACTGCGGACTTTGAACTAATTTTTGCTTGCTAGGAACACCCTCTTTTGTATGTAATATTATTAAAGAAACACAAAGAAACTCACTGCAAGGAGTCAACTGCTCCTTTCACTTGATTTTGCAAATGCATGAGCGTATTCATATCTTGTTTTGTTACACCACTGTCTCCACCAGGTGCTGTTTTTAAGTTGACAGCAGAATGTAAATTGTTAACTTCATTTGTTAGCTCTCCAGTCTTTGAGTGCAAATCACGAACGATTTGATGAACAGAATTTTGGCCTTCATATATCATACGAACATGACGATCATACAAAGATTCGTACTACAAATGAAAAAAACCCATAAACATTATAGAAGGGCAAGTATTACTACGCCCAGATGAGCTACAAAGCCATCTTGCTGGATGTACGCAAGAGCTTTCTTATTACTAAGGATCATGTTTCAGTAAAGTTATTAAGGGATTCTAGATGTCAGTTTTACATTTCTTACTTTTTCTTCAGCTGTTTTTTTCTCTGGATGGTCTTTTTGGAACTCTTCTTTTTGAGTTTCAAGGTTTTTTTGATATTCACCATATTGATCTTCGTACTTCTTTCGTTGCTCATCTGTGATTATTTTTTTCTTTTGCTGAAATGGAAAGTATATGAGTTTCATCCAATGATTCATATCCCTTTTAGGGACCATCTCCAATATTCGTTCCCAGGAAAAGAGTGCTGAACCAAGGATCTTGCAAGCTCGTTGACTTAGCACTCTTTATCGTAGCATAATTTGGAGATGATCCCTTACATATGATTTCAAGAAATTTTGACGAATAATTAAAAAATCTATTCAGATTTACCTCCTCTGATAATGGTGGTGTCAAGCTATGTGTTAAAAACTTTACAACATCATGATCGTCTAAACAAAACAATTATGAATATATGAATGTTCTGAGCCATTTCCTGCAAGGATCCGTGGCATTACTTTGCCATTTTTTGTAAGTGCGCAGGTGACATCGTTTTCAACCAATGTAATGGCTTTATTTAGAAATTTGCCTAGTAGAGATCCACCTTAAAGTGTAGAGCTGTTTTTGTCTTTTATGACCTCTCTAATTACATATATCTATACACGAATCAATATTAAACAAAAGCTACACTATTAGCTATCTCGTAGTGTGCGGCACTAGGAGAAAGCGGTTTACTTAAGTGCCATTCACATTTGGTCGTTTTGGAACGTTTCGCAACTAGGATATATATAACTCATGTTAACAGTTTAGGGACATATCTTATTCCAAGATATATCTCGTAGTTGGTTGATATTTCAATCAAAATTACCAGATTATTCTTTTCAGCTTCTAACCAATGAAATTGGGAAATTGGGCTTGAAAAAGGTTGGGTAACCATCATAGTTGGGAAACCCAGAGACATCATCATGGTTGGAAAACCCAGATAAATCATGGTTATTATGCATAGAATAGGTTCTGTATACAACCCAGTGAGCAAAACTTGTTCAAAGTCCGCAGTAAAGATGCTAGAACAAATTATTACTCACTGAAGGGTGGTCACTGAGCTTGCAATTAATTGGTATTTTGGTAAACACTCATCATTGTAGATATACATTGTTTGAAATAAGAGCAAATTATCACTGCAAAGGATGGAATTTTGAGCATTGTTTCAGGCTTGAAAGCTTGAAGCAATGCTCAAATATCTCTCCTCCACAGTGATTATTTTCTTTTATTTTAAACACTGGACACTACTAGTTCTACGATGCCTCTCTATACGACAATGCCTTAATTTGTACGTATTCATGCGCAAGCCTGGAAATAGCAGTCAAAAGCCACCTATAGAGGATTGTTTTTGAGTATAATTCTCAGCAATGCAACTGAAAACTACACTTAAAAAAACAAGGTGCTGTCCACAGGCGCTGTCCAACAGATTTAAAGACATACCTGCTAAACCGCCAGTAGCTGCACTTATACCGAAGTATCCCTCTTTTGGCAGATCAACATTCTCAGCTCTCATGCAAAGTTCATAATCTTCATCTTTGTCTGTCATACCTCCATGATAGAAAACCTAAAGATATAGTGTTTATATAGTTGTTTTATTTTTGAGCAGCTTTCTAGCCTAAAGCTAAGTTCAAAATTCACTCCTCCACAGTGATTACTTGCTCTTAATTTAACCACTGTTATGAAGAAATTACTATAAGTTTTAACAATGGAGAATTTTCATTATTTCCTCTCAACTATCACTAAATAATACTATCCAGATATTTATATGTTTTCATGTTTAGCTTAGGAGTAAAGAATAAATCTTAATTTCTGGAGCTTCATGAAGGTTGACTGCAGCTTGGTGCTCCATTGTAGAAGACTTCACAAATTTAATCTGGATTTGGACATTTGAAAAAGTTATTTTTGCTAAATATGATCAGCGGATGGAAAAAATGGATGTCTCCCTTTCGTATTATTGTGATGAATGAGTCAACCTTACAGTTTCCAGCCAGTCGGACATCACCTGTGAAAGAGCGCTTTTCGAGTAGTTTTCAGCTTTGCAGCTCAAAAAACACTCCTCCACAGGTGACGTCCGACCATGATATATAAGTTTTATGTATATAGGCTATAATATGTGTATGGTATATGCATAAGTATAAGTATACATAGGCTATGTGTATACATTGACTATATGTACACATTTTTTTCTTATACGAAATGCATCAAATTCTCGTTAGCCCTGTTGTTCTTTATTTTCCTTATAGTTTTACAGATTAGACTAAACCAATCATTTCCAAATGTTATTATGGTCAATTGCTCATAAATAGGAAAAACTATTAAACATTTTCCAAGTCAACTCCTGTATCATTTGGGTAATATATTTGTTAACTTTTAATTGAATGAGGTCAAATCCTTTGAAGAAATTTGTAAGTCCAAATGTAATCGTGGTTAGAGTTTCGCATCATTTTGGTATGATAATGGTTAACTTTTAGTTAAATGTGGTGAAATCCTCATTGATATCAATTTTTTTCGCGGATCCTCGGTCCTGAGATAATAACATAATAAAATTTGGCTGATGGCTTCATAAATTTGCCTAGAGTGCGGATACCAAATTTCAGGATGGTATTACACGTTTTCAGATCATTAGACTGAAAACACAATTATACCCTTTTTGCCTCATACTCGGACCCAAACGCACAAAATCAAAAATTTATTCCAAAATATCGCCTGCTGGTACCAAATTTTAAAATGATAGCACTTTGGGTCTATGGTCTAACAAGAAAAGTGGACCATCACTGTCAAAAAGTGATAGCAAAAGTTCGTTGAATCTTTGTTTGGCAGGTTAAGAATTATAATGGATGGCCTCCAAATTATGGATGAAAAACTTGTTCGAAGTCAGCAGTAAAGACGCTAGAGCAATGTCAAACAACGTTGTTCTAGCATCTTTACTGTTGACTTTGAACAAGCTTTTGCCTACTGGAAAATAGCTTAAATTTGGAGATGATAATATAACTCACTGTTAATATTTTGTTGTAATATCGAATCTTAGCTCTAACAGGGTGAGGACGGTTACGGAAATCCCTCATGCAACCACCTAACTGCTGATTGTTACCATCTCTAAATAATAGAAAGAATCAAAGGTAGAATAAAGGTTGATTTTATTGTGCGAAAGCCAAAAGAAAACATTCCTTTGGTAGAAATTGGCACCACATGATGTATGTCAATTTCTACTATTCCCCCTAATGTAAACCTAGCTTAATACTTGTGTCGACTTCTGGTTGTGACTATCGTTGTGACGATTTACTGGCATAAAAATTGCTGCCCAGGTGCTGAATTAATTAAAGTGTAAATGTGATTCAAAGCATTGCTGTGATGATTATATGTGAGGCGAGTTTACTTTAATGTTATTGTAATTAATCAGATTAGTACGAGAGTACTTTATAAGAGACTGAGGCTCGGAATATCCAGAAAAAGAAGAAAATAATCACTGTGGAGGAGAAATGTTTGAGCATTGCTTCAGGCTAAAAGACTGAAGCAATGCTCAAAAAATCTCTCCTCCATAGTGACGATTTTCTCTTATTTTGAACATTGCTTGGTTTTGAACTTTAGCACACTAAATAGCTAATAATAATATAATGGAGAGTACCCAGTAAGAAGACAACGTTGTAACAAGGCTGTGTGCCAACATGGTACTGACTTAACAATCTTGCTTGGCTTCATCATACCATTATTTACTTGCAGATAATATGATTTTTATGGGCATCTGTAATCTTCTTAAAACTGAGTAACACTTACTTGAAATGGTCATATTGCTTATTTCCATCATTTAACATAATCATTACGTATGGATTGTTTTGCTAGAAGAAAATTTGATGTTCACAAGTATTATCCCACTGTACTTTAATATTACATAACAGGCCTCAAAATTAATTAATTAAAGGAAAAATAGAACCTAAACATTTTTCCCTGAACCAATATTGCTGTCAGTGTTTCATAAAACCAATGGGTTCCGGAAAGGATTGCTCTCTGTTACCTTATTGGGGGAGGGAGCATTAATAAAGTGAAATGGGGTGTTTCTAGATTGAATACTGTATATATTGAGGGGTAGGTTATAGTTAAGGGTTGAGTTAAAATTAAGAATTTTTTATTTTTGTCTTCTATTTTGGATTTTATATTCCCTTCCTTATAGCTAAAGTACAATAAACATAAATAAATGAGATAAAATTGACAAGATCTTACTAAAAGTACCAAGTTCTAAAAATTATTGTTCTTACTGGTTTATATTGGGTAAATTTACTTAATTGGGGAAGGGGGTCCTAATTAATTGAAATATGGGTGATTTATTTCGAAAAATGGAGTTACTCCCCCCACCCTAGAATTAGGTAACAGAGAGTACAATGGAACCTTTTCCATGAATTGTTGAAACTTCAAGGTCTGTGCATATTGTGACTAGAAAGTATTGTATTGTATTACTAATTTAACCCTATTTACCCAGGGGGTACTTTGTACCAGAACCCCCGAAATTTCCGTATAACTTCTGATCCACTTATTGTTTTATGCCCAAATTTTGTGACTTTTCACCATTATTTGCTTGAAAAATTTTCCCAAAAGTTCTCTCCAAACGGACCCAGGACCACTTTTGGCCTTCGAGACCAGAAACTATCAAAAACATTTTTGATTAAATTCGGTATTATTTTGGTCTACGAGGCATTGCAAAGGCTTTTTATTATGTAATAGTTAATAAAACGTTCGTAATTAGCAAATATAACGATATAGTTAATTGTTCTAGCTATATTTCCATTTTTGCCTTTTAAGTCAGGTTTTCACGGGTACTGTGATTGGATACTTACATTCTGCATGAAATGATGATGTATGCAAATTTTTTATTGGGGTGTGGTACATTGTACGCCCGGGTTATTAGACCCCCAAAAAGACTGGATCTTATACTGTAGGGAGTAAAAATAAAATACTAGTTTTTTGTTGACAAATAAATATATAAATAGACTTACCTCACCATCATTGTCAAAAGAATCAAAGAATAATCCCATTCCTCTCCAATTATCAGAACTTCCAAACACTGGTCCAGGTTTCCCTGCTTGTTCAGTAAACCAAACAGCCTACAAAATAAAATAATAAATACATACAATGCCACATTAAAAAATAAAAGTTAGATCAGATTGGAATCAATGTTAGATTGTTAACAATATAATTCATATACAGTCAGTCTCAAAAAATCACTCCACTTCACCATAACCATACTGGTCACTAACTGAATATTAATTGGTGTATTTTTAATGCTCTCACTTCGTCAGTGAACTGACTTTTTAATAAATCATTATAACGATGCAGCATGCAAATCTGAAAATGATTGATCGTTTTTTTTTTAATTAATTTTAATTCCGCTAAAAAAAAAAATAATGAAAAAAAAAATAATAATAATTAATAATAATAATAATAATAATAATAAAAAATTGTTCACACAAAGACTTGTCTAGTTTTTACTTAACTAAAAACCATGTAATTTTGTTCGAGATATCGGGATAAAAGCGCATGTGTTTTTAAATAAGGTGTGCTCTTATATGGAGTAATAGGGTATAAAAGAATAGTGTAAGTGGTCAATATTATAGTTTGTCAATTTGGATAATAATATTGATTTTGAAACTTACCAATCCATCACCTCCAACTCGACCTCTACCAGAGACTCTGAAGAAAACTTCTATTTCCCAAAACTCATTTGTATTCTTTGTTTTTGCCCACAAACCACCTCTTTGATCTTTCAGTGAAGGAGTAATTCGAATTTGTTCATCACTTGGTATAGCACCTATACAACAGTAGAAGGAAAAACATGGGTATAGTCTATAGCTCTCGTGGGTGATGAATTTCTTTGCAATAATTTATTATGTTGGATTTGATGGCATTTTTTCGATCATTTAGCTACACGTATACTCTGTTGTCTATAGTATATTTGACTGAGGAGAAGCAGCAAATGGAAATCGAATTAGGAAAGAACCATCTTCCACGATCGTTGTTGTTGGTTGTGTGTGGCGGCCGCGACAAGCTATAATTATTGGCGGCAGTTTTCCATGATTTTCTAGCATAAAGGTCGTTTTTTCAGACTTTCCACAACACCTTTTGGTTTTCGAGGGTTTTCCAGGCGCTGGCCACTTTGTGAGAGATAACAACATGTAAAAACATAAAGCAAGAAAAGTAAAATATAAGAAAGCAAAACACACAAAAAAACATGCATCCAAATACTTACTTCCATAGTGGCTCCAAAAAGGAACATTCCCTTGCTTGTTTACTAGATGAGGCCCTTTAAAACTATGCTTATATTCAAATCTTGAATGTCTCCCTTCCTCTGAAAACACCACAGCAATTACAGTAAATAAAACGAAAAATAAGCCGACGTGGCCAGCCATTTTGATATTCGCCATCTTGCTTGGAATGTTTTTAAAATAAAAATGTTCTCAAAGATGAAGATTGGTACCGAGTTTGCCAAACAATTTCTACTTGATCTACTTGATCTTTTGTTCGTGCATGGTTCGTGCAAAGGTTCATGCATGGTAGACTATTTTTTTTTTTTTTTGCATAATAATAATTGTATTTCCCAGACAAACCGTCACTGGGAAGTAGATTTACATCAATGTTTTTAAGGTTTGCGAAGCGTGAGCGTGCCACTATGTTTACCTGATATTCAGAAGTTAGTTTTCGGCAGCCGGTAACGGGACCTTCAGAGCTTTAGCGTGTCCCTGTGGAGACAAGGATCGGTTCTCAGATAACACTATGTTCGCAAGCGAAATTTTAAAGACTGACGGGCATTAGTCTGATGAAACCAAACTGCTCCTCTTATCCCTTCCTTTTCACCTTTATATATTTAATATAAATATTTCAAGAGAACGATAGAAGGTAAATATAGTCGAAAACTCCCGTACAGTTTGGCTCTGTCAGACTAGACGGGCATATGAACACAAGAAACAGGCAGACCAAACTGAGGAATGGGTATAGGCATACAAGGAAAATAGCGTTCTTCTTCGTACGCGATAAACATGTTTAAACATCTTACATGTTCTACTTTCTCTCATCGAAAAATATATATATTATATTTACATATATTTATGAAAAATGTTATTTTTTTTTACATTTTTTACACATGCCTCAGCGAAAAAGACCTAGAAAAACATCTGTGCTTCTACTTTCTCTGCATGTTTTTTCTGACATAAGAATTGTGCTGAGTAAGAGTAAGTCTTGATCTTCAGAAGATGTATAAAGGTTTTTCAACAATAACTTTTATTTTTGGTAGAAAAACCATTTTCTTTCTGCACTTTGAGAGTAAATTAGGGTCTCGTCTATGCAAGGAAATATCTGCCGACGGCGGGGGAGGGAATGGTGCAAACTTTGTTGTTGAAAATTATATATGACTCTCCCCACCTTCAGGAGAGTTGTTGAAAATTTTATGTGACTCTCCACCGCAAATGTTTTCAAGTTTTGTGCCTTTGTGAAGGAGATGATGATACCTAAACGACAACAATATAGAATAACAGCAAGTTAAAGGCGTCTATTCTTTGCTTGCACATACGTGCTAAGCTCTACGGAGGAGATTAGTAAATTTGCGCTCTTCTAAAAAAGCAAATTTTCACCAACCTTGTTCGGCTTCATCTGCTGGGAACGAGGTTGCGATCTTGTTAGCGCATAGACATTGAGTTAATCTATTGTATAACAAACACAAACAGAATACGTTATATGTTTTTAAAGAGCTTCTTCATGGCGAGGTAGCACAACTCCTTAAGCCTGTCAGGGCTATTCATTTCAATTTGAAGTTCACCGGGGCTATGTTCACACTTATCAAATAGAAACTATTTCGGAACAACGACCCTATTCCGTTTCAAGCGTGGACACTTAATCAAAATCTAAGCCGGAATGATTCCATTTCACGACAACAACAAACGAAACAAAATCATTCCGCTGAGTATATCGGATAGATGTAGCCTACATTTATAGCCCTTCGCTTCTCCGTAAGCAGAAGCGAAAGGTCAAAATTGTAGGCTAGATAGATGAGGAACAGTGAAGACCTATCCGATATGTATTTCATTCCAAAACAACCTCATTCCCAGGGCTCCTTCTCTCTTCTTGACGTCTAAATCGGAAAGAAAAGGAGAGAAAGAAAGATTAAGACGCCAAAAATGTAGCCTAGTATACTAAGCACTGATGATATAAAATATATCAATTCAATCGCCTCTATTAGCAACTAAGACACTACTAATTCCATTTTTATTTATTAATATATTTACTTACTTGTACACTACTTTCTGTAGTCAAAAAGAGCATGCCGGGATTGCCTCCGTACAAACTAAAAAAAAAAAAAAGAAAAAAAAAAAGTATACTAAGCTCTGACCTTGTTTCCATTATTATTTTCCTTTTCCTTAATCTGATGTTGACATTTTAAAGATTTGTAAACTAAAATCTCAAACGACGGATTGTGTAACGTAAAGAAAGAAACTGAAGGAAGAAAGCAAAGAGGCGGGAATCCTTGACTATCAAGAACGAGGTTACCTGAGAACCGATCCTTGTCTCCACAGGGACACACTAAAGCTCTGAAGGAAGGTCCCGTTCCGAGCCGTGTCTTCAGAGCTTCAGCGTACCGGCTGCCGAAAACTAACTTCTGAATAAGAACGAGGTTGATAAGAACGAGGTTGATTCCGGCATAGTCACATAGTCTTCTCTTGTGTCCGATAAAAAGTATGAACATGTCCAAACTCGTTCCCAGCGCTTCTTGTCTCTTTGATTTTTTTATTGAGAAGCGCTGGGAACGAGTTTGGAACATGTCCGGATTGCGACGTCATTTGATTGGGCAATTCCATCCAGTCTAAACGCAACTTCAGCCTGGTCCCACAAATGATGTCACTGTCACGTGACATAAACAAAGTATTTGATTGGCTGAATTATCCGTATTAAACTGGTTTAAACAGGTTTTTTGGTGTGTTGTGGGGGAAACGATTTTTTTCTTCTCAAAAACGTTCGATTGCTAAATTTTGGAGAAGGAACGAAATTTCAACAAGAAAAATATAATATATCTCTACAATTTACCAACGTTTCTGTTGTAGAATTATTTCAAAACCGAATTCACAATTATACGTAACGAGTACTTATTACATTTAGCTATCTACATTTCCAACGTAAAGTAGCCGAGGAAGAAAAGATTTAGTTTTAAACCACAAAGAAGTGAAACAGTTCGACATTCGAGCATCTACTCTACGAATCTAGCAAGAACAGAAGAAGTTTGGTTGCTGTAAGATTCTTAAGTTAACTACTTCTGAGCTTTTTCATTTGCTATTTAGTATGTGTTCTGCTAACTCAGGTAACTCTGACTCTTGTACTAAGTCACATACAAAATCTAACTCCTTTTTGTCGTCACTTGTAACCAAACGTAAAGTTAACCGTCGTTCGAGGCAGCCAAGTATATTCTTAGATGCCATTTTATCAAACACCATAATAACTGTTAAAGAACATAGATCATTAATAAAGTTAAAACGTACTTTGCTTAAGAAATGCAAATCATTAGAAAGAGAACAGTTTGATTCCAATCTACACAGAAATAGGGAAGGTTCACAAGATGATGATGAACTAGACCGCTTATGTGGTGTTAACAGTTTTTTTGAGAAACTGAAAACTGAAAAATCTTATACCAGAAATACTACTTCAAAATTTGTCAATATGGGAGACCATAATACACTGACTAGAAATTCAGACCACTACATAAAGTTAAGCGATGATGCAACCATACAAGAACTGGTGGAAAACTTCATAGAAACGGGTACAGTTATGGATTATCTATGATATAATAAGTGTCGCGTGATATGCCGAGAGCGAAGACTGGACAATTCAGCTGATGCAGCAAATGATCTGTTTCATTTTTCCGATTAGAGGACTGTCACCCCTATAATGAACGTCACCCTATTAGGGTAATGTGGACACTGCAATGTTTTCCTATGTTGAATTTCAAAGGAAGCCACTGCAGTGTCCACATCAGGGCTCTCTATATAGATGGTACCTCATCTTCCATTTTATTCCACAGTGGTCAGCAACTATATACAGTAAAGTTTAAATGTTACTCTGTACAGTATACTGAGAAGGAGTAGCATACAATTAAGCATATTGTTAATGTTGATGTACAGTATAAACATTTGCAAATAAAATATCAAGTGTATCACTAGAGTAACTTGCTAAGTTGTTACTAGGGTAATTTACGGACTGTCCAAAAAGGTTATCGAGCTGTGGTATGGCAATGTTTTCACGAGTCAAAACATATACCATATAAATCCTTTAATTAGTGCCACAGTGCTTATTAAATTTTTCAACTTTTTTGAGCGGATGCTGCGTAACTTTTATGACAAAATGAGGTCCAAAACTCAATTTGCTAATTCAATAACCTTGGGAGTAAGAAAAAAGCACGGAACATCAATTTCAATAAATTTATTTGTGCTTCAAAACTTTTCTTTGTCACGGCATGCTTTATTCTCCTAATTAGAAAGGGATGTTAATTAATAATTTCCACAAAATAATGGATCCTTAGTGGGGGGGCGCTTATTTGAGGTTGGGTGCTAAAGAGGATTTTCACTATTCCTAAAATGCGATGGAAAAATATTCGGAAAAAAGTTGTGCCGATTTGAAATAAGCTCTTGTGACATAATTTTTTGTCCGGTTTGGTAATGCAGTAAAGCAGATTTTTTCGACTTTCTTTGTTGCGAAATGTAATAGCAAGTTGGCACAATAATACATGTTTTATTCAATGTTGAATTGAGGTAGTGCAAATCTTAAAAATGCGGATAAAGTGATTTACGCAAACTTTTTAAGGACTGTCCATAAGTTGCCTGACTAAGCACTGTAAACATATTACGGTGTACCTATCTATGATAATATTTTTAATTTTTGGTTAGATTTTTTTAATGGAAAAGGAAGCATTAAGTTGGGTTTCCATTTGAGTACAAGGCATGTGATCGACAGTTTGCAATTTTCATTTATTTTTCACAAGAATGTTCGGCATTATACCTTATTTATACTAAATTTTGCATGGTATTAAGGTATTTTATTAAGACATAAAATACAAAAAATCGATCATTATTGCTCAAAATGCTTGAATGGAAATCTGACTCCAGTTTATCACACTTTAAGTTTCACTTTACTATTATATATATCTCATAGATTGTTCCACATTTTCTGTTCCATTCAGCAAGTACATCAGAGAATAACGATGGAGGTAATACTTTGACGTAAATGTCTTTTATAGGTCAACCATTAAAATATTTAGTATTTATATATATATATTAATGAGAAGACTTAGTTGTATCAAGTTTATAAGTTGAAAGAATCTCAACAATAAAAGCGTATAGTTTATATTTTTCATGTTTAATATGACAATAATATAATTTCACTTTTTTCTCAGTTGCTCACCGTTGTTGAATGGTGTTGTGTTGGGGAAGATCATAATCAGCAGAAAGCTTCACAGTATGCAGTGTTGCAACAATGAATAACACATGTAAAGTTAATAATTTAGTATTTTATCATGGTTTCCTTTTAAATGGTACTTAGAGAAAATGGTAAAAAATTTATGTGCATTACAGTATTTAGAGTGAATGTAAGATTCATTTCATATCCTCATTAGGATCTCTTCTTAGACTTCCCCATGTAAAAAAAAAAGTTGAAAACAACTTCTTTGGTAACCTATCATGCAAAACTTTTTTTAATTTGTGCTGTACTTTGCTTAATTCTGGAGGAGGAGAATGGCATTACCTGTAATAGCATGCTGTGCTTTTTAGAAATTACAGTATCAGTATCATTGTAAAGTGTAACATAATGCACCATCACAAGTGACGGTAATGAGAAGTAGGAAAGAAAGGTAAAGGTAATCAAGATTTATGGGACTTTAATGTTTGTAAATGAAATATTTGTACAATCAATTTTATTTCATTTGAAAATAAATCACATTTCGGTGATATTTGCAATTTAACTCCAAGCCTAAGGCAAATCCGATATTCATCATTTGAATTTTCCGCCTATCAATCGTTTTACACATTATTATTTGGTTAAATACTGAAGAATGTAGAATAATACCATTGAGAACAGAAAATGAGTGAATTTAAAGTCGTATTATACCAAACTTAAAGCCACTGTTTGAAAGAATTTCGGATTTCCTTTAGCATTCTTATTTTTCCTGAATTTGACCCTGAAAATATTGTTATTACACAGTAAGTAAACATATATTGAATGGTAATGTAGAAAATGTTGATATTGTTCCAGCAATGTCGGTCTATGTGCTCACAATTTTCAGAATTAGACACACTGTTATAAATAAGCTATTATGAATACTACCCTTTGAGGCTGATAAAATTTCATATTTACACATTTATCCTGTCACCTATTGGTCCGCAATACTAGTTTGTTGCTATTTCTTAGGTGAAATAAAGATTCGTTTATCAACACTGGACGTTACTTGATAAAGATCATCTGTTGTGAGAGTAAGAAATATAGTATAAGAAGCCTATATCATAATGTGAAAATTAAGAGCTTTTCATTCCACGTGCTTTCATATTTAACACATAGAAGAAGAACTATTGCCAACTTGTTCTAAGGCTATTGAGTATATCGTTAATTTTTTGGTGCGACACTTGATCAATAATTATCCCATTGCATTATTGATCTGAAATGTATCATGTTCTACAGTCATATATACTACATGATGCATAATAATTATGCAGTAAATATATGGCTTTATTTTGAAACTATCTAATATGTGTGGAAGAAGAAACAACTTATTATTCATATAAGGATAAATGCTATGATACATGTCCGATATAATCACCAGTACCATAAAAGCAAAGTACTGGCTCAGTTCTTTTGGATATGTTATTTGCAGTTGATATTTTTGTTAGTATTGAAATTCCAAAATACAAAATTCAGATGGTTTATTACATGGTCAAGAAGAATATTATACAGAAACTGCATTGCGGATCTCTCGTCAATAAAACTAAGTGAACACATTATGACAAGAATACAAACACAAGTTTGAATGAATAGATGAGAGGGTTAGTTTTTTACTTAATTATTACAAATGTGTGATTTGTTCTTTTTTCTATCAAAATACCTCAAACCAAATGTTTTATCTGATTAAATATAATATCAAATGATCAAATGTTGTAATTTTCTTCAAGTACAGTATGCTTTGTTTTTAAACAACAATTCTGTTGCTTCGATATATAACTAACTAATGTTTAATAGACAGATGTATTTAACTGTTTCATTGAAGACCAGACTAATCATAGAAAGGCAAAATATTTAGAAGATATGTAAGTAGTACGATGTATCATCACGACTGATCAGTATCCCTGCTTACACTGTATTTGCTGGTTGCATTTACGGGACATAGTTTTTTGCTTTGAAATCAAACAACACTAGTACTTAGTCACAGCATCTGTCGAAATTTTTTCTTTGTTGCTTTCTAAATCTATCTTTTGCAAAAGATTTGCTACTATTTTTTGCTGATGCATTGTCTTTTTCTTTGCTAACACCAGTCTTATAGCCATGGGATGGGGTTGCACCCATCAGGAAGTATACGTAAGTGAAGAATATTTTGCTAAAATCTAGAACAATTGCACTGTGTATTTACTAAATTGCCGTATTAAACTCATAAAAGTAGCGAAAAGTAGTTTTGTGTAAAATCCAAGTAGCAGAGATTGTTTAAAAATGAAGAAGGAAGTTAAAACTTAATTTCAAAGGAAACTAAGAGTGATGCCTACATGCAACTAAAGGTGATAAACCAATCAGCGTTCTTAGATTTCTAGCGACCCAGATTAAATTCTATTTTTCTTTTTATCTGCTTGTCTGACAAAATTTTGTGATTAAATTTAATGCTTTTAATTTTCTGCGGTTTATTTTGTCAATTTGCTGTGCTGCATCCTTGTTTTGCTAACCCCAGATTTTTAGAGAAATTGTATGCAAAGTACGAAGGTTTGGTTCAGACTGATTCTCATAGAAGTTTTGTTAGTGGA
>JAULBZ010000123.1:17990-40918 GCA_032360805.1 Neoturris breviconis
TGTTAGTGGATGACATTTAGAAGATATGTTAAGTAGAGCGTGTTCTATCATCGCGATTGGTCTTGCATAGTATTCCTTCGCTATTTAAACAATGGTACATTTTATCACCTTCAATAAACAAGATACTACCGAAACAAATCATTGGGAGAGGGAATATTTAAACTAATTGATCACGTGATCTGTTAAAACCGATCATTGTGAGAGGGAAAATTTGAACATAAAAGAATATGGTGCCACCTAAGTTGTTTAACTGATTTTAAGTTGGTAAAGACTTGTATATCATAGGAATGGCAGAAATAACAAGGTTTCAATTTTTCTTTGTCGCTTTTTGAATTTATTTTTACCGAAGTACTTGCTGCGTTGCCATTTGCCTTGCTAAGACCAGTCTTTTAGACATGAACTTGGGTTTTCGCCCATCAGTGAAGAGACGTAAGTGAAGAATATTTTGCGAAAAAAATTCCAGAATAATTGCATTGTATGTACCTAATTGCCATGTTAAACTCCTGAACGTAGAAAAGTCGTTTTGTGTGCAACCAAGTAGCGGGATCATTTAAATAAAAAGAAAGGAGTTAAATTCAATATGAAGGATGGCTAAACGTGATGCCTACATCCAGCTAAAAGTTATTGCTCCTGAGTGACATAAATGATCGACGATCTATTTATCTTTTTATTTATTATTCATTATGTGTGTCGGTTCGTGCCCTCTGACTTTTTGTTTTTGCTTTCTTTTTTATTTCAGTAGGCGTACTTGGTTTTGCCACCATTCTTCGGTAATTCTGAAGTTGAAGCATCTATGGTTTTGGATATCTATTAAAGTTGTTCTGATGTTTATCACTGGATGATGTTCTATGGATGTTAAGGTAGTTTGTTTTTTGCATCAGCTAACATTCCCTTTAAAATGGATTTTTCTTCTTTTGGGCTGTATTTGAGAGGAACTTTCGCTCGGTTCCAGGCTAAATTTTTAAAAACCAATGTAAATCAGAACTTGAAAATGTGAAATAATACTACATTAGAATGAGTACTCTAAAGCTAAGGCGCCACGAAGCAATATTTTCCTGTTGCATTGCACGCACGAGACAGAATTTTGTCGTGGCGCTGTTTGTTTTTATCTTGCAATTCAACAACATTACATGTTGCATAAAATGAATTATGTTTATGATGCGAAATGTTTCTAAACCACCCATTCGCAAAAGTTTATGCTCACGAAATATTTTAAAATGACCTAAAATTAATTTATTCGCCTTAATGTTCAGCCTTAATTTTCAAAACCTTAACTTAGGCGCAATTAAGTAAAATCGTTTGAAGTATATATTCCCTCTACGCAAAATTTAAACAAACTGAGCCTACATGACGTCTCCAAGGCACTAAATATAAGCCCATCTCCAACTATATAACCTTCAGAAAATGTGCATATAACTAATACCTACCTCAAATTCGCTTGATCTAAATGGTGTATTGGAAAGAAACCAACCAATTGCAAGTGTTCTTTGTGAACATTTCTAATGGTAGTTTTTTTCTCTCTTTTAGATAATAATGTACAATATCACGAACGTTACCCGTTACATAGCGTTCTCGAATTCGTGTTCCCGTTACATAGCGTTCTCGAATTCGTCCAAATTGTAATGAAGGCTGGGTGTTGCTTGTTCGTTACCAAGTTCTTACTTTTTCAAGAATATAATTTGAACGTTACACTATGACGTTGAGACAATTGCGTTACTGTTACTATTGATACTAGTTGGTTGCGCTAAGTATGGTACCTCCCCCCCCCGTTCCTCGAAACGCCGTCCCTTACGTCATAATATGTAATGCTAAGGCACCATGGGTTTTATCCTCTGGCAAAAAGAAACAAAAAGATCTAGAGGTTTTTTATCCCGGAAGCCATATCATTACCAACCATGACGCAAACCTTTATCTAGCAAACCACTAGTGAAACAGATTATGTACATGTTATCGTTAAGAACACACGCCAACCATACATGTCTTGTATTTCTGTCCCTTACCTACAGCCTCTTTGTTTTTATTTTGCCGGAATAAACTTTCGCGGAAAGTTTATTTTGGGAACAAACTTTATAGGATTTTGAATCGATATTACTAGAACTGCCTTTCACCAGAACTAAATTGTGCGGTCATCGTAAAGATAGGCCTTTTCGCGGAATTAAGGACCCGCAAAATATGAATTGCGAAAGTGGAAACTGTCAATAATAGCGTTAAATTTACCTTATTCTTACTAATTTTCGCGCAAAAACGTTTCTTATTGCACGAACTTTACACGCGCATAACTTGTGCGAAAATTAATACGCGCAAAAACGTAGTTTCAAAAATAATTTCCCTACCACTTACCTTAAATAAATGTGTGTTTTACTACTCTAAACGAGTGTAATTATTTTTTATAGGTGGGAATGCGCGAATATTAACACGCACAAGATATGCGCGGAAATAGCACAAATAAGGTATGTTATGGATGAATATCTACTGCCTCTTGATCACATATTTGCAAGCATAGATCAAAACAACAATTCATGTAGCCTTTTCACAATTTTGGAAAGCGGGGACTGGGCGTTAAACTTTGTATTTGCGACCGTTTATTGGATGGGGTGTTAAAATATGAAGCATCACCGTAACTTTGATGTTTGGTCAAGAGCCAATAATATGCTCGTTTAAGTCCGGTTTCCTTTCAGAGAATATTTTCGAGCGGGATTCTAAAATTAAGAAATGTGATTAGTTGAAAATTTGACGTGTACGCTTGAAAGTTGAAATTTTTTAACTTTCAAGCGGAAAAAAGCTGCCCGCGCAGAAATATGCGCTGTATGAAAACCGGACTTTATGCCTGCTTTTGTTTCAGTTATGCCCGCAAAATGTGCGTTACCCGGCTACCAGTACCTGCAAGATGGTAGACCAGAGAATAGTCATCTAAGAAAATTGGAAGGCAAAACAGGAATCAGACGGAATTTGCAGCACGCGTTTTTCTCCCTTCTGTGGACTGCTTGCTAAGAGTCTACAACCCCTCACGTAAATTATGAGACATTTTTGAATTTTAGCAAGCAATACACACTACAAGCAAAATGCGAGTGCTGAAAATGACCATAGAAGTCCCCTGAGATTTATCTTAGTGATTTAGGATCTTAGGACTTTTTACAAACTCGACAAATTTCGTTTCTTCTAGCAGCCTACAGTCTCTCACGTAAATATTTGAGACAAGGTGAAATTTGTGCAAAGATTCCGAATTTCAAATTAGGCAAAAAGACTTAAATTTCGATTAGTAAGACGAACTGCAAGGAAATTCGCTTTTGAGCAAAGAGCCTGGGTACTAGGCTGCTAGAAGCAACAAAATTTGGCGAGTTTCTAAAAAGTCCTAAGATCCTAAGCTCCTAAGTCTTAAGTCTACTTGGATAAACCCTTGAGATAAACCCCAAGGGACGTCTAGTGGTCATTTTCAGCACTTGCGTTTTGCTTGTGGTGTATATTGCTTGCTAAAATTCAAATACATCTCATAATTAAAGTGAGAGATTGTAGTACCAAGTACAAAAGCGAAATTCCGCGCAGTTCGCCTCGCTTATCGAAATTTAAGTCTTTTTGCCTAATTTGAAATTCGGAATTTTTGCACAAATTTCACTATGTCTCAAATATTTACGTGAGGGGTTGTAGCTAGACTAGCAAATTTTCACCAGAGAAGACATTCCATTAGTAAAAATCAAAGTCGCGTGTTGCGTGACGTCAATTTCTACGTCTTTTGGTTTTCGCACATAATTTTTATTAACCTGGCTTGGGTTGTGAAATTTTGTACCCACGAAAGTAAATATATATAAAGTAGTATTGATCGTATGAGCCTAAGGTCGATATGTTAAATTATAGAATATTACCTTTTTTACAAGTTGTTTAGAATTCCCACAATTTTTGCTTAAAAAAAGTATTGGATATGATAACGATGATAGTGCTATAATTGCTCAACTAGCAGAAAAACGTGCGGTTGCTCGCTGGTCATTTGCTTTTATTATGGCCCCCAACCGTTTATGCTTTTTGTACGACCTAAGAGCCCTCCTCCTTATTAGAGGATTTACCGTATAGGTTCTTAAAATTTTCCAAGCTTTTAACATTTTTTCTCGCAGGAATAAACTTTCGCAGTCACTACTTTTCGGATCTTTCACGGGAATAAACTTTCGCGGTAAACTGAGGTTTAGACGGTCTGCTAGTCTAATAATTCGCAGAAGCTTTCGCGATGAAAATAGGTCAAACACGCCGAGAAAGAGTTTCTTCCCGCGAAAGTTTCTTCAATGTATTACAATATAATAGAAAATATAGTCGTTAGTAGGCTAAATCTCTAAGCGGGAAAGATATCGGCGATAAATCGGAGAATTTAATCATAAGCAAAAAGTATAAGCAAAAATTTTATAACGACAGTTGTGTTGTCAGTATAGAAGTGTCCAAAATATGACTAGGTTTTCTTTTTGAAAAATCTGCGGACGTAATGCCGGAAGAAACTCTCAGATCTTTCATACGATTACCGAGATGAGATTAGCCACGTGCTCTATTTTAACAATATATATATATCGCCTGTTCATACGAAAAATTCCGCGTCTTGCGTTTTACGAAGAGATATTTTACGTGTCATTGTAAAATATATTTTCTGATGTAATAAGTGTGCCCGAGAAGTCTTTTAAGCAACAGCAAAATGTTTATTTATTATTATTTTAAAACTCGATAGGCACAGGGTCGGACAAACGAATGTTAGATATGCGTTAATTGTGTTTATTGAAAGAGGTCGTTTCTTATTTATAGCACAATTTCAGATTTAAAGTTTTAAGTTTAACAAAGAATTTTCCAATGTCCCAATTCGTTTTGAAGTAAACTGCAATGGCATCCTTTGTCCCATTATGCAAGCAGTTTTATTCTAGATCGCATATCTCCTTATCATCAATGGAGCACGGGGTGCTTGTTAAAAATTTCTAAGGCGGACCTCTACTAGGCGAATTCTATATAAAGCCATTATATTGGTTGAAACTACTTGTCAGGTGTCGTCGCGTAAAATGTGTGTAAATTCCTGTCATATGTTCAGTGAAGAGCACCATGTAATCAACGATCTTGCAGTTGATTGGTTTCTTCGTATTGAATTAACCAATTGTAAGATAACACCCTACTTCATAGAACATTCAAGATGAAGAATCCTTCTTAAGAGAAGGAGAAGAGATAATCGAGCAGATATTATAACCCAGTTTGGAATAAGGATATGTATATGTGAACACAATTAATTAATAATAAATATTATATACAATTATTGAAGATTGATTGATTCTTTACTGCAGGTATATCTCTGAGGTTGAGTTAAGTCAACTAATCGATCGCAATCTCATTGACATGATCACACTCCCCTTATGTAACTTATCTGATCTCAAATGTTTTGTTCTTAATAAGCCCCGGTCCAATTGGAGAATCCAGCAATACTTGAATCAGCTGATATATTTGATCATGCCATTCTCAATTACATCACATCACCACGTTGACTATGATTAACACGCACACCTCCCATCTCCAGTATAGTTTTATCAGTATCCCATTGACCAGGTAATTTTACCTATAATATAATGCACAGCAAAGTGTCAAATAATAAAAAAAATTATCGAGCAACCGGTTGATCGAATATCATAAGCAAATTTTGGTCGGCTATTTAAAGTATTGATTTAGGGATTAGCGAAAAAGCAAAAGAAATTGTATTTACCTTTTTTCTTTTCTCAATTTCATTGCGTTCCCATTTCTTCACATCTGCTTGAGATCTGATCGCTTCAACTCCACCGCATCCCCAAATCTAAATACACAAAGGTGGATTGGTTTATTTGGTACAAAGAGTCCAATCCATTGAAAGGTCGTTGACTCAACACTCTTCTCTGATGTTATTTGAGATAATCTCTTAGAAAAACATCTTTGGCAGAAGTCAGAATCTGGAAAGTGGTTTATAAGCGAAGTTTCAGGCTATACGGACAACGCTTAAAAATCACTCATTGACAGCGATTATTTGTTCTATTCTTCCAAGTGTATTACTAAGTAGTACCTGAAAGCGATAAAATTTTGCATGGATATATTTTTGCGGATATCAGTTTTTCAAAAATTCGTAAAATTCCACAAAGTTTAATCTTCACACAAATTTATCACCTCAGTTAATTTTCAGTTTTAGGAAACTCTTAAGAAACATAGGTAAGCTGAACTCCCCTAAGTGTTCAGAAACATGCAATAAACAATGACAATATTATAACAAAAATAAAGGAGTAAAATGTAATAAAGGAGTAAAATTGTTGGCATTAAACCATCCTCCAGACAACTATACGAACACACATTTTCAAATATTCTAATTTCGAATGGTATGTTTCAATATACGTAAAGTTCGAATTTGCTAAACTGAAAATAGAAACTTAAATTGGTATATAACAATCGAATTTTGAATTCAATCAACTTTTCAGGGCGAATCTTGAGAAATTAAGGAACATTTGAGGCTCCAATTTGCAAAATTTTAAGAAACCCGAGGCTCGTGCCATTGCTTAAGTTTCTTATATAAAAAAGGTGTACTGCTAGATACATAAAAATCTAACAACTAAATTAATGTTTTTTGTCTGAATAGGTAAAATCCACAAGATCTACAATGATTTAGAGGTGTTTAGTAAGAAAGAATCTCCAAAGATATCGGTTGTTTTTTACCGTTTGCAAATTTCAGTTCTGTGTTTCTTATTTTTTGGCCTTAATTCAGTTCTGTTTCTTATAAAAAACAACAAAAAAACAATGTGAATCAAGATAAAGATCTACAAATTGATTGATTTCTTTGCCGGGATGATACTTAAATCACGTTCACATGGGTATTTCCAGCCCGGTAAGGGTGGCTGAAATAAGTCACGCGACTTTGTTTACATTTTTTGACTTTGTTTGCATGCGCAGTAGCTATATAATTGGCCCTTCTAACCGGGTTGGTGTGATCACATGAGAAAATTTCAGCCCGCTCTGCCGGTTCGATATAGTCTCGGTAAAGCGGGTCGGTTCCTTGTGATCACAAAAGAAAGAAAAGAAAACACATTGAATTTAGCTTATAACCGAGACCTCGCCTGAAGGAAGCCAGCCCGCCTAACCGACCTAGCTTGTCTCATGTGATCAGCCTCTAAGTTGAGAAAGTAACTTCATAATTCAAATCCACAGAAGGAAATTTATTCCAGGAAATGTCGATTTTTTTCATTGAAAGAATGTTACTGCACGCAAAGTCTTAAGTAAGTCTATAGTGCAGTAGATACGCATTACTAGTCAGAATATTCATACCTCAATTCTATTTACAGACACTTCATGAAGACCTTTGAAAGGTATTTCTGCTGTATATAAATCAGTATTTATTTTCACCTTCGGTCTAGTTTCACTACCAATATGTAAACCAATCGGTACAGAACGTCCAGTTTCTTTTAAATAGACCATCTTAGAGTTTGCTAAAAACATGAGAATACCACTTTGAAAAGTACAATTCTCTAAATAACAAATAACGTTTATTTCCACTAGGCGAAACATTCCATGCGAAATCCAAAAGAAGATATTCGATTTGCACGGAATTATTCGCCTAGTGTATGTCAACCTTTTTTTATAACACGACGTTTATGAAATCATAGCCACTATAGACCTATTCACAAATACATGGAAACGAGGCGTTGGCTACTCAAAGTAGAAACTTGTTGCAGCTTTCTTTTTGTGCAGGGTACTGCACGCTATTGCATTGCAACGAGTTTCTACTTTGAGCAGCCATGCATTTTTCATGTATTTGTGAATAGGTTTTATGTGACTATGGTGAAATCCATACCGGCCCGGGACGCTTTATCAACGTCGAAAAGACGTTTTTTTAACGTTCTGACGTATAAATTAAGTCTTTTTCGACGTTGATTAAAAGTCTCACTGGATTGCAGTTAGTTAAAATCCAGAATATTCTTAAATCAATTTTCAAATATACAGTATAATCTTGATATAACGAACTCTGAAGGAAAAAGAAAAAAAGGTCGTTTTATGAAGAGGTCATTATATCTATCGATTTGTTTTTATTTATAATTATTTCATACCAAGCATGGTCTAAAAGCAACTGAATGTCCGGGAAGTTCTTTGCAAGGTTAGAGCTGAAAGTAAGCGGGAATGTTTCTACAGATCTTATATTTTTCAACGTATATGGAATAAAAACAAATATATACATAGGGTTCGATATAGGAACGGCTTATAGGGAAGTTCTTGCTTTAATTTTATTTTGCACAGGGAATTTAGTGAATATATATTACATGGGGGCGGGGTGGGGGCAAAAATACACTACCCCCTTATCTTTTGATCTACAAGGTCTAAAATTTGCCCGAACTCAGTTTATTATAAATACTTTCAGTTTATATAAAAACAGTTTTTAAAACAGTCAACATTTTGCTGCTGATGTCAGCATTTTTAATACAAAAACAAAGCATTTTCTTATATTTCATCTTATGACATAAAATTTGTGCAAAACCCCAAAGCTCTTGCAATAAACGGTAGTTACTCTCTGTAATTTTGTATATAAAAGTAACTCATATTAGGAGTGTTACAAGCGAAAAACGCACATTTTAAAAAAAAATTCACCAATATTTTTTTGGCACCCTGGACTGAACTCGGGGCGTAGTTACTCACTTTCCGCATTAAAATTACCGGAAATTTCAATTCAACATGGCATGACACATTTACGGACATTTTAGACAAAAAACCTTTGGTTTATAACGTAGTTACCTTCAACAAGGTGGACTTTTGGTGACAGTTCAAATAATTGACAATATGGACCACCAAACTTTTCTGCAGAATCACTAAAAAGTAAAAACAATGCAGGTTCGCATGAGTCAGCTATGCAGGAACAGGGAATTCCAAGCTCCAAGCAAGAACTTTACAACGCAAACAATATAGGCATCTATTTAAAACAACTTCAGGAAGTTTTCCTGAACTCAGAATCTTAATTCAGTCCAAAATCTTGAGTGGTTTACAATCTATATTCATTTTCACAGTTTAAGCTCAGTCAATATGATTGACGTCGAAAAAATTGGAACCAATAACGAGAGTATACAATTTTACTGGGCGGGGGTATTTTGCAGTTAAACTTGAAATAAACACTTTATATGGAGATTTAATTTTGGGAAGGAACCATTTAACTGCAAATTCCTTCCAATAAAGAAGTATAAAACTACTTCTATTCTTTAGTTATATGTAAGCACTGAAACAGTAACATTGTAAT
Organism: Neoturris breviconis; assembly: GCA_032360805.1. Classification (NCBI taxonomy): domain Eukaryota; kingdom Metazoa; phylum Cnidaria; class Hydrozoa; order Anthoathecata; family Pandeidae; genus Neoturris; species Neoturris breviconis. The sequence goes on from JAULBZ010000123.1 coordinate 27,235, forward strand.
TTAATTACGTACGTCCAGTTCTGATCTAGAGCAATTGCCAATTTCAAAGCATTACTAAATTCGATGATTGTGATCGTTGGACTCTTGTACGCCATTACTTTATGTTTAAACCTATAGTAAACAAAAAATTAGTTAGTTAAATTTTAGGGCTTCCTTACTAAATTTTAATTTCCTCTAGAAATCGTCCATGCAATAGACAAATGAAGACATTCCATTGGCAGAAATTGACGTCACGTATTATGTGACGTCAACTTCTACCAATGAAATGTCTTCTTTTGGTTTTATTCACCTATTGGAAATCAACTTTCAATAATCTTCAATTGCATACACAGTTATATGGAAGGGTGATGACTCATAAGCGTGTTTAGAATCTCAAGATCTGTATCCATTAAAAGATATAAATAAACGCGTGCTTAAAGGAAGAAGCCATGTCGACAGGCCCTTAATAATACCATATAGTACTAATTTGATAGTAAGTAGTAAGTAACCAATTAAATTGTATACTGTATTTCTTCTAATAAACGCTGTGTTTATTAAATTCATTAATTTCTGTAGGGGCATTTAACAGAGAGAGTTATTTATGCCAAAAATAAATATTTTGGACAAAGCAGAATTTGAAAAAGATGAGTGGGCGTTTAATACAGGGGAGTTTTTTTTGGCGTGCGTTTATTAAAAGAAATTCATACAAGTTCACTGTGAGGATCACACGTACAAGTTAAGTAGTATAGAGCCAAGTACTGATGAGATACCTGTTTAAACTTAATCCATGTTGATTACTGTCGTAAAGTAAGTTCCATGTATATTCCTTCTGTTCATCCTAAATTCACAAGGTCTTCGAAATAAGCAATATATAAACAGTAAAAATAAATGTAATGTCTATAAACTTGCAATTGATTGGTATACAAACCGTAAAAATGTGTGTAATGTCTATGAACTTGCAATTGATTGGTATATATAACTCTCCTCTCTGACTTTAACAGAATAATACTTGGCGAAACAGCTAATCTAACCTTGTAAGCCATTACTCAGTTTTAAAGCAAATTTCAATGAACGTCACATCGTTAGGTAACTCCATAATTATTAATTATTTATCCAAACAGCTACATTTAAACATCCACATCTCAGCTTTTTAAGCGGTACACAATATTAGTCAAGTCCCAGTAATTACCTGTATAGTCAGTCGTGCGTTTTTTTGCCACGAAACAAATGTTTTCCATGATGAAATAGACCTCAATATGAGACAAATGGTATGAATATACTCCTTACTTGCTCATCCTGTTCGTTCAATTTAAATTTATTTTGTAAACTTGTAAAACAAGATGGTAGTGTACAACATTAAAACCACAAGACAGATGAAGTTAACATAAGATTTGATGATGTGCATTCCATTGGTAACGAAAGCATCTAAAACAAAACATTGGCAGACTGTCAAAAAACGCTCATTATCCCTGAATGCCTTTCATTCGAGTAACTTTCAAAAACATTCAGGGCATTTATTTGGATTTTTATGGTTTTTTATGGTATTTTTCTGCCCAAACATCACAACAGAAGCTGATAGGTTATACAAAAAATACCTCAATATAATCAATTCTTATAAAAGTATTCTTCGTTCCCTACTCCTTACCAAATGCATATATACATAAGGGGTTATCTTCTGCGCACTAAAGAGTGAAAAATAGACAAAAAAAAGGGGCGAATAATGGGCGCGAGAGACAGGTACACGAAAATTAGAGGCACAAATAGGAGGGGCGCAAACAATAGAAGGAATAATGTATGTAATTAATTAAATAAAAATCAAATAAAAATCAGTATAACTGGCAAAATGCTTCGTTTGATTTCTGTTATGTATTTTTATGCACTCTCACGTGTATGTAAAACAAATACGAAGGAGGTTGTTGTGTTAATGAACATGTAATTGATTGGTTAATTATAGTATACTTATTTTGACATTGAACACAGGTACGGTCGCTACAGATGTTTTTACAAGCCTGAATATAACAGCCAGACATTACATGTGGAGGAGATTTTTGAGTACAGTTTTCAGCTTTGATGCTTCTAGATTCAATAACTCTCCTCCACAGGCGATGTTCAATAGTTGTATTCATGCTTGATCATAAAAGTAGTAACATACAACACAAGAATTTCTTACTTCAAAACTTTCCTTCATCTTAACTTCAGTAAATTTATAATGTAACCATGCTTTGAGACCAGTGAAAATTGTTGAACAATTCATGTTCGCCCATGATACAAATCCATCTCTTGGTATACTTTCAGCTCCATCTAACTAAAGAAAATAACAAAATCATATTTTGGTTTACTTTCAGCTCTATCTAACTAAAGTTTGCATATGCAACAATCACTCAATTGCAAGATCGCTTACTTAGTACTCTCATCCTTTGTGAATTTTGATTTGGAGATGGTCCATAAATGGCAACAAGTATCAGCTGATTATTCTCTAAGTTGCATGCATTTACTATATTTCTTTGTGGTTGCCTTGCCTTGCTTTCAATCAACACAGGAGGTTAAATAAAGATAACAAATTAAATTAAATTTGACAAGGAGTTAGCTAAAGGGAGGATACAGATAGAGGAACTAATCTCCAACTTCTTGAAGTTTCAGATAAAAATTGTGAAAAACTATGAAAAAGGCTTTTAAGGCCATCTCCACTCTAGGCGATTCGTTCAGTCAGGTGTTGTTGCTTTCAACCAATGTAATGGCTTGATTTAGTGGAGATCCGTCTTTAGTCAACGGACTTAAATTGATTGGTTTCTTACAAGAACAAAATCAATTGCAAAACTCAATGCATACTAACTTTTTTGCTAAGAATTTAAACTAAATATTTATTTAAAAAGTATGGTAACTTACACAAGAATCTACAAGTCCATTAATCAAATAATCTTCTTGAAATCTTTTTGAGGTTTCATCATCATAATCATCATCAAATATATGAACATTATTTTGATACATTCCAAATTTACTACAATTAATAATAACTGTTCGTACATCTAAATCATAATACGGAAAATAAAATAACCAAAAAAAAACTACACCTATTTGAGGAACCCAGTGCTCTCAAAACAAGAGCGCCATTTTGGAGACCGCCCTATAAACCTGAAGCTAAGCTCAAACGCATTTCCTTCATGCTAAACAAAGCATGCTAAGATTTTGAAAACCAATATATTTGCAAACTTTGGACAGTACAATGCGTACAATGCTGATACCAAATTTCAAAGATGCAAAAAAATTAACAAATTATCTGATATTTAGTGCTACTAACCATCCATACTGAGTTCTTCCACATTTACACTTATCAAATCAAAATAAAAGCGAATCTGCTCATCTTGACTCTTGTATGCTAAAGAAAACAAAGAAAGGCATACAGGGAAGTATTCAAGGCTCTGAAAGGGCAGATTGGAGAAAAACTAAATAAACTGAGAATAAATAATGGGCCAATCCACGAGCTAATGTCATGTCCGGAACATATTTTTTTGTGTACTAGAATCCTTAGGTAGACACCTAAGCGTCGTGACCCATGCACTAGGTAGCGGTGCCCTTCCCTGATATGTCATCTTCCAAAAATTATCTCTAAATTGAGGTTGACCAGCTCATGATTGGTCCACACAGATATTGATTATATTTATGTGCCTAAATTAGCCCAACAATCGAGTTGCAGTTTGATGTGTAAATGTATCCAACATATAAATTTCAGATGGCTTAAAGATAAGAAGATTTTGGGGAAATATATGAAGAGGTAGAAACAATAGTAGCAATGATGAATCCATACCTATCTCCAATATGTTATGCCCTCTTTCAACAAATATTGATTCTGTTTGTATATTCGAATTTAACAGATCAATAAAATATCGATCAAATAAATTACATGCTACCGTTGATCTCCCTCCAGAGAAATGTTTCTAGAGAAAATAATAAAACTAAATATTAATTCTTTCAATCAATGTTCATCACAATAGTCTTGTTTTAGTCTGATTGTCCCTAACATTCTACAGTAATAATGTTAGAGTTTTTTATGTTGCAAAAATTTAGCAAATGCATTGTTATTACTACTCCATGTTAGAAACGATTATAGTATAGAAAAATTAAATAAATAATCACAATTTTAGTTAAAATGATGCTTTATGATGCTTTATGAAAGTACATTTAATCAATAACTACTTTTGTACTTTGGGCTTCAAGTTAAATTTAAATAAAGTTTGCACAAAATTAATTGTAGTTGACTCTCGATATCTCATTTTCTCATTTTTTTTTTGGTAACTGGAACAAAAAGCTTGGTTCGCTGGCCATTTGCCATTCCTCTATGCTAAACAACTACTCGATATCTTAAAAAATCTCAAACTTTTCGCTATCTCAAACAGATTTTTAATTCCCTTGAGCAAGTTTCTCTCGTTATCTCAAAATTTTCTGGGAAAAGTCTAAAAATCCATTTTCAGTTTCTTTGGTTTTATGTCTAAATTGATTTGTGTAAGAAACTGATAACATAAATTAAGATAATCTACAAATATAGAACGTCAGAACTCTCCCTGTTGTTTTAAACCATGCTAAGTAATTTCAAATATTGTAAGAATGTACTTTTTCCACAGACTTTTCCAAGTCGTATCCAATTTTTTAAGATAGTAGCCAAAATTGGCCTGACTAATCGTAGCATGTAAACGTAGCTATACTGAAACCCTCCTGGCTGCAAAAACGACACTATAACCTATTGTGATATAAAGTTTGTGTTATTGTTTTTCAAGAAACAAGTAACATGAAACCACTGATAAAAATTGTACCTCAAATAATTCTTTGCTCAATATTCCATAATCACACAAGCTCTAGATAAAATAAAATATTCACAATTCATTGTTTGAAGTAAAAGCAAATAATCACTGTGGAGGAGTGATTTTTGAGCATTGCTTAAGGCTACAAAGCCTGATGAACCAATATTAAAAAATCCTCCTCCCCAGTGATTATTAGTTCTTATTTCAAACATTGAAATTATATAGAGCATATAGCATAATATACATTTGAATTTATGAAAATAGGATGAAGGATGTTATGTCAAAGGAACTTGTAATTCATAGGTGTTTTCAGAAAAATAGACCAATCAAATAAGTATGTTGGTTCGGTACATTTCCCCGTATATAATACTCATGCATATTTGATTTTTTCAAATACTACCCTATTTCTCCGAATAAGTAAAAAATGTTTGGGGCACTCATTCGAGGAGGTGGTTTTTCGATCTTTCGAGGGAGATGCTCATGAAATATTATTAAGAAGCAACAAGAAAATTACAAGATCGACATTAAAACTTCAGTTAAAAGCTTCGAGATTAATGAAGAAAAAGGAAAAGTACAAGCATTTTAATGTAGAAATTGTAAATGTATAAAGTGAAAACTATTGTAAAACATCTTTATGAAACTTCTCGGTTATTTTTAAGATTAAAATTTTTTGTAAAAATAATGTACCTGATACAAAGCTTTAATCTTTTCTTGGTGCGGTACTATAACAACTTGTGCAGGCTTTGTGCTACCATGGTTTCCCATTGTCAATTCAGCAAGCGTAATTTCCAATACATTTTGTATTTTTTGTTGTTTTTTTCTTTTGTTTTAATGTATATTTCTAAACAGTAGAATCTATTGATTATTTTTTGTATTTTTTATTCATTTTTTTAAATATTTAGCAAGAGAATAACTGTCTTACATCACATGCGTAGGAGCTTTCTGAACCAAAGGTACGTTTTAAAGATAGCCCAACAAACCAAGTGAAAGTAAAACCAAGCAAAATATGATTTACATATCATAATATTAAGTATACAATAAGAATGACCTTATATAAGAAATTGATATTTGCTATATGTTATATGCTTTAAATATTTTAAAGAAATCTTGTCTTTCTAAATAAAATTAAGACTTGGATACTGTATGTGCTACATGTATAGAGGATATAATTTGTAAATATATAGGCTACATGTATATATGTATGTGTATGTGTGGCTTCCAAAAACAAAATGGAGAAATTAATTTCTTAAAATTTTCTGGAGTCATTAAATGTATGTCTGCAAAAATTAAGGTGAAAACTTCCCCCAAAAAACAGAATGGCTGCCAATCCTAGATACTTGATTCGATTACGGATACTCGATTCAAGATGGTACCATACCTTTTCAGTCCATTGGACCAAAAACACAATTTGGACCCTTTTTGCCTAAAACTCAGAATTGAGTGGACAAAAAGCGAAATATCCCATCCAAACTTTGTCTGACAGTTATTTTTAGGCTTGCCATTATGAAAATAACAACAAAACAATTACATTATCAAAAAGGTCTATATTGGGAGTTTTTTTTAAAAATAAAAAATAAAAATTTAAAAATGTTTTGTGCAATAACCTATCACAGTTGGACCCACTTAGAACATTTTAAAGGCATAAACTATCTCGGAAAGGGACTAAAAGGAGCATATTATTGGCAAGACCATATACAAGAATAAACTTTTGCGATTGAACCATACAAGGAACTTTTGCGAAAATAACTTTCGCAGATATGAATACAAAAATTACTTCCTACAATAAAGCAACTGATTGTAAATGTTTAAGTCTTTAAGGTACATCCAATAATTCTCTAGGTTGAACATTTTGTTATTAGTCCTTTATTAATAAATAAAATCAGTAGAAAACAAGCATAAAGAAACCGGCTATTTCTAAATCAGCTGGAACAATAATACCTATAGTTTACTAACAATACACCTATTATTCCATTATGATCTTGATTCATGACATATTCATACTTGAGGAAATATTTATTTATTCAGAAGACAAACACAAACACACAAAGATAAACCACAGCGAAATAAAAGATTTGCTGCTTTAGCACAAATCAAAACTCTCTGTTTTCAAATATCATTGTGGATGCTGCTGACAACAAATTTCAAGACAGAAGCAAATGTAAAAGAAATAATTATTATGTTATTAAGTCTTTGTTTGGAAGAGGAAAAATGAATAAAAATTTGTTATAAATCTAAAAATATATATTATACAATCTATTAAAATATATATCTCTCCTTATAAATTCTATAATATTCAAAATTAACCATAAAACGTTTTTAAAAATCCAAATAAAATTAAAATATAATTCTCAAAATTTATAAAAAGACATTCTATTATTTTAAATACATGCTATATACTAAAAGATATTGAATATACTTTTTGTTTAATTTGTTGGAACAAACTTCTTTTTTGATTCAAACCACTTTAAAGCATTTGATGTTTTACATTTACATTACACGAATTTGTTTGCAATGTCGAATATTTTCATGCGCCCAAATGAGACTTTATCCAAAACAGGTATGCCCAGAAATGTGGTGGATATGGTCTTTTCCTGGATATAGCCCTGGCACTATTTTAAAAATGTGCTGAATATGGTCTTTTACTAAATATGGCCCTGACACCATTTGAAAAGTGTCAGAAGCAATTTATTTGGCAGAATCAAAATAAGTAAATTCCACCAAAATCAACGAAAATGAAACTGTATAAAGAGTATTATGTGAACAAGCTTACAGAGTGGATTGGTTACTTCAGTGCAAAGAAACCAATCCATTGTAATACCTTTGACTAAGTACAAATGATTATAATGTCAAATCCTACCATCCTCTAGTTGGCTTCCACTCTTCTACAATGATTCCATTTTCATGAACATAGTAAACCTAAATCATAGTAATAGATAATTTCTTCATTTATAACAAGGTCACAGTTAGCAAATTTTGCTTTACTTTCTAAAGAAACTTTAGATCTTAAAAAAGGTGATTTACTTTTATAAAGGCAAGTCACCTTTTTGAAACATTTCCATTAAATTTGCAACTTCTATATGGATTCAACTACATTATTTGAAAAGAGACCACTCCTTACTATATGACATACTGTATTTAATCCTAAATTTATTTCTAAAGTTCAATCGCCACTTTATTGATCAACACCTTTCTTTGTGTTATAAAATTTTACTTACAGAATGCATTGCAGCAGTAGCACAACTGTGATATGGTAACAAAATCAAAATAGATCCAACAGGTAAAGCATTATAATCTAACTTTTCTTCAAGATTTTTGGGCTGAATGAATCCAATTTCTTGAGTCATCGCAACAACAGCCAAATTTGGGTGATCCTAGATAACAATCATAACATCATATTTTAAAGATATACATTTATCACAAATAGCGGCCACATACGTGACCAGGTACATAATGATAGGCCCTATTAATTATTTTATGCTGAATGTTAGTACAGTTATTTTCAGACTTATATTAGGATGCAGCATTAAGGACAAAATGTAAACTTGATATCAATCAACTGAAGGTTTAACATTGATGCTTCTAAGTTTATTTAAGTTTGTTGAGAAATACAAGGTACAGTATCTACAGACAAATGTACATTTTCACGACATTTATTGATAATCACAAGGCCTAGAATATAAGGTCTAAATATCAATTCTGCAGTGTTTAAAAACTCTTACACCTTTCCACTAGTCAACTTATAATGTTGATTAAATGAGAAAAGATTTCCTTATCATGCTTAGCTTGTTCGCAATTAGAATATAGAGGAACCTCTGATTAGCAAACACCATTGGTGCAAAGAATATTATCCACTAATGAGAGGTGTCCACCTTTTGGAGGGTTACCTAATTCCAGCCTTATTTTGATCTCAGAACATTTTCTGATTGGTAATTACTGGTCCGACGTCAAATAGGGTTAAGGGCAACGGTTTCCTGGAGTCATGGGAAAATGAGAACAAATAAAATATAAAAGTATAAAATGAAAAGTAATCAGTTATTGTTGACTGTTTCTACACTCTTTATGGAATGGAAAGGCAATATCCTGGGCTGAGAAGCAAATTTCAGTCAAAATATCTCATACAAATGAGATAAAAGAAAAATGCATGAAATTTTATCCATTAATTGAGTGTCCGCTTTTTGGAGAGTTCCTTAAAAGAATTTGTTAGAGATTTTGTCAGTGCAAAGAGTTTTGTCTGCTAATAAGAGGTGTCTGCTTTTTAGAGTGTCCGTTAATCAGAGGTTTTGCTGTATTCTAATTATTAGCTTAGAAACCTAGTTGACTGATACTAGTCAAATGTCTTGACTATCAACGAGAGAATGTATCTGTGGTACCAAAAATTTTATGATGACTTGCAAGAAAGGAATAATTTGTTGAACTCCATGAATTCACTTTGTTATATTTTTAGTCCCTATAATCTTGATTAGAAAGTAATATATTGCATTAAGACTTAGGATATCAGGTCTTTTTTCAAACTCAACAAATTCCAGGCCAATTTCCATGCCATTTGTCTTGCTGATCAAAATTTATTGCTTTTAGTCTAAGTTTAAATTTTGCGTGTAATCAACAGTCCCAAAACAAAAAAAATTGAACTTAGATATTAGGTATGTTTCAATATAGGTATTGTCACCTCAAAAAACTATATAACAGGCATTTTAAAAGAAATCAGAAATTCTTTCAAACGGCGGCTTTTAATTTGTTTTCATAAGATCTTGAATTGTTCAGTATATTGCACATTTGCTTTTCACAAAAGTATTATTTAATGTTCTTCACAGTACTTTACCATATTATATTATGCCAAACGGCGGTTTGTTTACATTGGTGGTGAATTCAAATTATGAATTTCGGATTTTGTTTAAGCATGTATTCAGTTTTTAGGCAACTTTAGGGATATTTTGTTCAAAGTTAACATTTTCAACCTAAATGAATCAATTGAATGGAAATGTCAAAGATGTTTTAACACCCTAAATACGCTTTTAAGAGCAATGGGAAATTTGATAGTCAAGGTTACGCCATTTTCTTGGCCAGTATTTGCCCGACTATGAGGGGCAATCTAGGCATAATATGCTGCTCTGATTCCTGTATGCATAATAGTTTCCATCAGAAATGCTCTAGATTATTTCACATCAATAGATAAAAACAATGATGGATCAACCGAGAACAAACCTGTACATATGCATAACTCGAATTCATATCAGCAAATCCTTGCTTTGTTAATGCCGTAAATCCACAATCAATCAACATTTGGTTACGTTCTGGATAGTGTCCAATAATTCTTGTAGCAACACGGCCAGCAATGTCACACTCAGAACATGAATTTAACTGAAAATAAAGTAATTATGAACTTACAGTGTATACTTTGTCCAATGCTTTGCTCTTATTTTGATTATGATTTTTGTATCGGTGCAAGAACGTAATACTTAAATATTCTAAGAGAATAGTTTAAATGAAAAACATATTTCTCAAAACCATGAAGTCATTTGCGATATTGCCTTAGTTTGACCTTAGAAATACAGTTTTTGGATTTTCGCTGGATAGGGACACATTAGCAATATTTAGCTAATTTTAGTGACGTCACAGTCATCTGCTGATTTAGCACTTTTAATGGGAATTTTTGACTGAAACCCCCTCACAATCGTGTAAACCATGCTAAAGTGCTTCAAAAATAAGTATTCTCTTAAAGTTAAGGATGTGTCCCCATCCAGCGAAAATCCAAAAACTGCATTTTTGAGCAATATCTGAGGTAATAATGTCAATGACGTCATATTTTTCGAAAAAAATATTTTTCCTTCGATTTAGAATTTTTAGTACATACAATTGTTTAATTTATGTACTGTAAATACTGATGTTCATATATTAAACATAATATTTTATTCACAAAAAGGCCTTCAGAACCATCATCAACTACATGTCTCCAGAGAATGTTTTTTGTAACATATAGACTTACCAACAACTGTTGAACGTCATAGAAAACATAATTTCCTGGATGAATTTCTGTTAAAACTTTCAATTTCTCTGAAATGTGGCTACAAGATGGAGTTGAACCAATACCGATGTTGTCGATTGTAATCCCATCAAGTTTCATTCTCTCTTTTACATCTTTCAACATGTCTATTGTATCATCTCTCACCTATTGATCAAAGTAAGTTTAAATAGTATGTGCGACCGTAATCAATTGTTATTGGATACATATACTTGTAAACTGATTTTAAAATTACATACTTTTTCAACGCCTTCAGTTGTTTTAGAATTATATGAATTTCCACAATGTACATAAAGTCCTTTTAAAGTTATGGTATCTTTATGTTTGATAAGTTCTTTGGCAGTCTCTATGCATGCATTACCTTCCCACCAAAACCCAGCTCGATTATTGGCACAATCCATCTTTAAAAATACGGACCTTAAGAACACAAATAAATATATATGTATCATAGTGTGCAGAGGGGTTCCAGGTCCCACCTAAAAAATCAACTCCCCCCTAGAGTAGAATCCCCCACCTAGATTTTAATTGAGCAGGTCCCACCTCAAAAATATACCCCTGCCTAAAAAACGGTATTTGCAGAATTCCCACCAGAAAAAAGTATTTTTCAATATAACACAAAACATCAGTTCTTTTTTTACTTTACAAAAGTAACTAACAAATATAATAACTTTTCAACTAAAGCCAGGGATTCCACCATGTTATCCCTGCTGAAACCACTAACAGCAGATCTTTTTTTCTTACTTTTTGACATTTTCTCTAGTAACATAGGAAAACTTAAAAATGTGGTAAAAACAATTCCAATGCCTTTACTGAAAACCTAAAAATCCGGATCTAACATAATACACATACAGTAACCTGGTAAAACAACACACCGCTTTAAAGCCGATTTACACACAAGTCACTGTTTCTGTTTGTTTATATTTGCAAAATACACACACACAAGTCACTGTTTTTGTTTGTTTATATTTGCAAAATAACATACAGTGCTGCAGTTTAACTGGACCTTTAAAATTTGATTCAACAATTACAATGCAATGGTGTGTAAAATAAAAAATAAAAATTAAGAAAAAATAAAAAATTTATAGTCACAATACAATGTCTTCCTTTGAAATCCAAGAGCAGTTTTTTAGATGGGAACATTCTAAGTCCCACCTTCTAAGTCCTACCTAAGATATTTAGATCCCACCTTAACTTGTACCCCCACCTGAAATCTTAATTTTTCTAAGTCCCACCTGAAGTTTTGGAGTCCAAAACGGCGCTACCCCCCCAGCAGAGTGTGGGGGTGCACACTATGTTTAAGGTTAGAAAGCCTAAAGCAATGCTTAAAAATCACTCTGATTGCTCTTGTTTCAAACATTGGGTACTTATAGCATGTATGCATAACACACATGTCCATCTATGTATGCTATATCTATACTATATATGCATAGCATAGCCAAGACATAGGTTATGTAAATATGATTTCTAAGTTATGTTATGTATTATGTTAGGTATGTTAGGTAAAAAGGTCTGTTATCTGCTATATAAATATAAAATAAAGCAATATAAATTTTGAGCTGTTTTACTAACATTTTGAAATATAACTTTCGGTAGTTTTGGATAATGACAATTGCAGAATTTTGAGTACCTCTTCTAGTTTCAATACCATTCTACCTTTACTCAATATTAGAACTTTCGGAAATCATGTTGATGTTTCCGAGATTATATGAGAATGATGAATTGCCGATCCTGATCTCAAGCCTAAATATAACTGCCGGACATCACCTGAGGAGTGGATATTAAGAATATTGGCAGTTATATTCGGGCTTGCTTCTAAGCATTCCCATTTTCTAAGAATCCTAGTTTTTCCTCTGCAGACATACTTTTCCAGTGTAATGCGTTTTGTTGTAATGTTAACGGTGAAAACCAAAATTGAATTTGTACAGAAGTTCCTAATGCTATTTCAAAAATATTAACGTGAATCATTCACACCGGGATTAATGTACTTTTAAACTTATTGAAAACCAAGCTCTTTAAAGTACTTCGTTTCCTTTTTAACCCTATTCAGGCCGGGGGTGGCACTCCCCCTGCTGAACTTTTTTACATTACTTTTAAATGAATGGTTAATATGACTAGAAATTATATGACTTTTCCTACAATTTATAGGATCATTTTGATTTTTTTTCGGTAACTAGGGATAATTTTCCCCTATCAACCATATTTTTGATATACTTTTTCTTCTTATTTTTGCCTGAAAATCATTTTGATATATAATTTATAATCACGTCATCAAAAACATTATTTTGCTAAAATCTTATTAAGTGTTGACCTAACTTTCTGGAAAGTTACAATACAACATGGTTCCATCAAAAGTTATTGCCCCTCCCCCCTATTCAGAGTCCCAAAAAGGTCTAAATAGGGTTAAAATACAGCCTATACAGTGGTCGAAGTAAAGATAATCACAGTAGAAGAGCAGGAAATTTTCAGCAGAGCTCTTCTTGTTTTGACCACTGCTCTACATCCTTTGCCATTATATTTATAAGTTCCTACTGGGAATACTTTATGTATTTAATAGTCATATTTGATTTTTATGATGCAACTTCTTGATTTCAAAATTTTAAAAACATTTAACAACAGTAGGGATAGGTTACACATAGCCAGGGTGATTATATTTCTGTAAACACGTGCAAATCACCCTCGGGTGAACTTGATTGATCACCCGGGGAGAAAACCAAATCATACTCAAAACTGATTTGTTGCATGCAAAAATTAGCATAAAAATTGAAGTTAACCCTATTTACCCGGGGGGGGGGGGGGGGTACTTTGTACTACAACCCCCAAAATTTCCGGATAACTTCTGATAACTTGTGTTATTGTATTTTTTTCCAAAAGTTTTCTCCAAACGGACCCA
>JAULBZ010000124.1:0-40722 GCA_032360805.1 Neoturris breviconis
TGTATGTTCAAAAACCAATAGACTCGATTGATATGTAATACCCATCGAAATACCCTTCTGAAAAACCATAACACATTACCTGGCAATAAAAAATGGCGATGCAAGGTTTTTGACCCGCCTTAATTGCCTTGAGTGTTGTTCCAAGAGCCTGGGTACTAGGATGCTATGAACAAAAGACCCAAGATCCTAAGCAATCTCCAAGGTAAACCTCTGAGGTCAACCAACCTCTGAGGTCAACCAACCAACCTCTGAGGTCAACCAACCAACCTCTGAGGTCAACCAACCAACCTCTGAGGTCGACAAACCAACCTCTGAGGTCAACCAACCAACCTCTGAGGTCAACCAACCAACTTCTGAGGTCAACCAACTAACCTCTGAGGTCAACCAACCAACTTCTGAGGTCAACCAACCAACCTCTGAGGTCGACAAACCAACCTCTGAGGTCAACCAACCAATTTATGAGGTCAACCAACCAACCTCTGAGGTCAACCAACCAACTTCTGAGGTCAACCAACCAACTTCTGAGGTCGACAAACCAACTTCTGAGGTCGACAAACCAACCTCTGAGGTCAACCAACCAATTTATGAGGTCAACCAACCAACCTGAGGTCAACCAACCTCTGCGGTCAACGAACCAACCTCTGAGGTCAACGAACCAACCTCTGAGGTCGACGAACCAATCTCTGAGGTCAACCAACCAACCTCTGAGGTCAACAAACCAACCTCTGAGGTCAACCAAAAACGAAAACGTGCGATATAGAATAAATTAGAAACATTAGAGACATTTTACAGATTTATATGAAAACGCGGGATATAACTAAAAAGAAACACAGAATTGAAATTTACAATTTGCAAATGGTAAGAAACAACCACATTTGTATCTTTTGTTAGGTTTTCATATTTTTTAACAGGAATTTATGACTTCTTTTAAGAAACAAATAAGAAACTTGAATTCCAAAATATTGTCGAAAAATAAGAAACTCTCGCTCATATCACAAGTTCCTCATTTACATAATTTCTTATGAAAACCATTACAGTCTCCCACAAAATATGTTGAGACTTCAATTTAAATAATAGAAATGTATCATTATTTAAGATTTTTAAACTATTCCAAACTCCTCCCCCTACTCTCAATGTTGTCGTTTTGTTGCTGGAAAGCCAAACAGAAACAAATCAACTTTTGGGGTTTTGGGTGAGGGGGTGGTAGTCTCATAATTTATGTGGGAGATTGTAGATATATCGATTTTTTAAGATTATTTTTTTGGTTACATGAAAATCTTGGATTCAGACAAAAAAATGATTTATATGACCTTCTTCTTCTTGTCATAGAGACTTTTCTCGAGGGAATAGTGACTTTAGTTCTCCTACCCAGCAAATTATTGTTGCATATTTTTTAAAAAACAGTGAATGTGTCTGAACATGAAATTAGGGAAAATATTTATATGTCCTTATCCAACCTCGTTCCCTCTTTGGTGAAACCGTTTGAGTCACCAAGTATATGGGTTTCACAACTTTTTGTATCTAAAATATAAAACGTTGTTCTATAGCGTCTCTACTGTAGACTTTGAACAAGT
Organism: Neoturris breviconis; assembly: GCA_032360805.1. Taxonomy (NCBI): domain Eukaryota; kingdom Metazoa; phylum Cnidaria; class Hydrozoa; order Anthoathecata; family Pandeidae; genus Neoturris; species Neoturris breviconis. Next base: position 1,575 of record JAULBZ010000124.1, read on the forward strand.
TTTTGCCCATTTGGATATAAGCCGAAACGAAGCCTGAATAAATCAAAAAACAACATTTACAAAATTATTAATTTCTTTCATTTAATATAATATACATAGAGGTAAACAAATCTAAAATACTCACACGACATGAAACACTACCGGATATGAACCCGGATATTTCTGTATACAGGCGGTGCATGGCCGTATGTAAGACAAAGGTACACACAGTGCATGTCCGGAGAAACCCCGGAAGTTTTTTAGTACAGTACAGTAGTATTTCGCACCATGCTAGTCATTCTTCAAAAGAACTTATATAAAAAAAAAACGATCAGTCGGAAAATGTAAAACAAGCCTGAATATAACTGTCAAATATCACCTGTGGAGGAGTGTTTTTTAGTATAGTTTTCAGCTTCGAACCTGAAAACTATAATAAAAAACATTCCTCCGCACATGTGATTTCCGGCGATTACATTCAGGTTTGTAGAATTTTTATTCTACCACGAATAGAAAGCCGTAACCATCTCAAAGTACTTCTTCTTTTCCTCCACTCCACTCAATGCATAAATTTTACAGCAACTCTCCACCGCAGTTTCATTGCGGGCTTAAGACCACATACTGAACTGCAAAATATTATATTTCGACAACCTCTGATTAGCGTTTGAACAAGTGGAAATGAAAATTAGTCGTAAAAAATAATGAGCGTTCAGATATTGAAAACGCAAGTTTATATGAGAAAACAATGACCTAGTAATTTGGCTACCTTACTCCTTTTAATTTCCGTGTTCCGTGGTTATTTTCGCGCATTAAAGGCAAAAATCGGGCGAAAAGAGCCAAAAACGGGCGCGAGAGTCAGGTGCGCCAGAGTCAAGTGCGGGAAAATTAGAGGCGCAAAAATATGGCGGGATTTTAGTTGAACTTCTGTTCTATTCTGTTCAATCAACATGTTTAGGTTCAGAGCTATCCTTATCCTCGTTTGCTAAAAAACAATCAAATCCACTTATTCAACCTCCTTCAAAACTTTGAAGCGAAATTTAATATTTTACACACAGCGTAAAAGAGTGCCGAATACGATCCAAAAAAGCTCTGTATTATATTGCTGTTCCCTACCTAGCTGGCAAAAACTTGTTTAAAGCCAGCAGTAAAGACGCTAGTTTAAGTAGACTAATCAACGATAAAAACGGAAGATAAAAAACGGGAATTGGGCAACCCTCCCGTTCTCTCGTGTCAGGGGGTTGCATACCGAAGCATAAAGCTAGACTACGTTGTTCTGGTGTCTTTACTGCAGACTTTAAACATGTTTTTGCTCACAGGTAAGAAAACAGCAATATACACAGCTCATATACCGTTTACACAGCCGATCTACAGAGTTACCGTAAATGATCGAATAACCGCCCGGGGCGTTTATTAAAAATCAAAATTATGGTGTGGGGTCGTTTAATTGACCGGGAGCTTTTAGTCGATTATTTATGGTAACCGAAACAGTATTCAATAAAGGTTGATTTCCATTAAGCGAGAAATTCGGCGCAAAAGCCACAAGAAGACATTCCATTGGTAGAAATTGACGTCAATAGACCTATTCACAAAATACACGAGAACGAGGCGTTGGCTGATCAAAGATGTCTTCTCTTGACTTTCGGACGGAATTTTCCGCCTATGGAAATCAACCTTCAGTCTTTTACACTGCTACAGCTGCTTCTTTATGCATCACATAGTTGAGAAGATTTAAAGAACACTTTAGGAAAAAAGTTTTTCAAATTCTGCATCATCTTCGCTTCCATCGATCTCCATCTCTGCTGCTTGTATATCGCGATGCATTCTGTTTAACTTTTGTTCTCCGTTTATTTTTTCACTTTTTTTTGGTTTAATTTCCTCTACGTCAGCTTCAGAATTTCTTCTAAAATGTTCTTTTAAAATCTCAGGTATATCATTTTCGTTTTCTTCAAATGCATCTTCAACATTATCAAATTCGGCAGCCCTTCTACTGATTTCCTTCTTTGTTTCAGCTAACTTGTCGTCATTTAAAGGGAGTTTTGGGAGTAAACTGCTAGCTAGATTAGCTTGTTTTGAAGCTTCAGGATGAGCTTTTGCAAATTCTGTAATCTTGTGTTCAATTGAGCTAGTAAGAACTAAAATAGAACAGAGAGAAAGATTAGTTATGGATCATCTCATAATTTCGCTCCAGAACCGACTTCTTTGGAAGAGTTAAACCAACTAAAATTCAACAAAAATGAATCTGTACAGAAGTTTGTTAGGTCAACGAACTTGCAATGGATTGGTTTCTTCGGTGCGAAGAAACCAATCCATTGCAAGATCGTTGACTCAGTACTCTTCTTTGTAGATTTTATTTTTGAGACGCTACCTTACACTACTCTCGCGTATATTCTACCTTTCCGCAGGAATTAATTTCCACGATTCGTGAATTTTAAACGTTTCGGAATAATTTTTTTGTGGTTTAGTGAAAAGCAAGATTTTGATTTTCAGGGGAAAGAAAAACCTGTTACCTTCAATTCACCTTTTTAGTAACAATTTTACCTTAGCAACCAGCATTTTGATAGGTGGTAAAAATAAAAAACTTATTATTTTTGCTTGATAAAACAAAATAAAATATTATTTGCACCACCTGTTTTGCCTCGATGCATCATGAGTAATGACGTCTTTAAAAAATAATTATGCTCAGTTGTTAAATGCGATGACCTAACTACTAAAAAAAATATCTAGGCCTAATAGGGTTCAGTACGAATTATTATTGTCTTGTGTGTGGTAAAAATACTTTTATATTTTTTTTTTGCGTTTTGCTAAATCATGAATATTTTCGCGGCAATTTGATTGAGAAGAAAATCTACGGAACCATGTCGAACATCACATGTGCTTTATCGTTTTCAACTTTGTAGCGAAAACTATACCCATAATACACTCCTTCAAAGGTGATGTCCAGAGCTATCTTCAGGTTTGAAGAGATAATGCCCTCATTTGATAATTCAGCAGGACTAGAAATAATTGCTGGTCACTGTGTGGAGGAGTGCTAAATTGACTGAAAAAAATTCTGAAATATCTCTCCTCCCTGATTCAGTAAAAATGTTATTTCAATGAATGTTTCAATACTGAAAAATAGAGTCCTTACCGTGTAATCTTTCTCTTGCTGTTTTTTCGATTTCATCTCTCACTTTTTTTGTAGCAGTACCCTTCTTATCTGTAGGGACGTTTAATTCACGTAATATATCGTGACGTAATGAACGCACAGATGATTCAAACGCTTTGATGGTTTTTTGCTGTTTATAAAGTTCAACCACTAGATTCAATAAACTATCAACACCTAGAAAGAAATCAATACATTAGAAATGGGAGTCATCCATTTGATACGTACGCATAAAATAAAATGTTTTATTACCACCTCTTCCTTTCTTAAACAATAGAAATGACGTCATATAAACAATAGACATATACACTTTCGTCAGGTCAACGATGAAACAATAATAATAATAATGGTAGTGACTTTCTCCACACTAGCTCATACAGTTGTTTTTTTCTAACAGTAAGATTTTATGGACTTTTATTTATTTTAGATCAAATAAAAATGTAGCTAAGCAATTACAAGTATTGGATCATATATGTGAGCATAGATATACGTGAGAGAATCTCAGAGTTTTCATTTTTGATGTGTCATTTGCTCTTAAAAGTCCGATTTGAATTTCAAAATAGACACTCTTATCTCGCACTCCTTTATCAAAAATGGACTTATTCATGTTAAAACTTTATTTTTCTTCAAAACCTTTCCAGGCAAAAGTTTTGCAATGTAATCTTTGCGAATCATAGTGTATGAGCTAGTGTAGTTAGTTAGTCGTCACCAATTTAATTTACAAGAGTTCAAAACTAATACAAGCCAAAATGATGCCATTTTTACGATGCTTAGATGTCGCGAGATCACTTGGGCATAACTAAACCAGTGGGTCGTTGTTCTAGCGTCTTTACTGTGGACTTTGATCTAGTCGATATTAAGCTAATTCGAAATTTCCTAGTAGCCAAAATATTTTGTTCAAAGTCCGCAGTAAAGGCACTAGAACAACGTCGTTCAGCGTTGTTCTAGCGTCTTTACTGTGGACTTTGAACAAGTTTTTGTCCACTGGCAAGTACATTGCACTTTGATGAGAATCAACTTAATGTGTAAATCCATTTAAAATGAAATCCTTTTCACGAAAAAAAAAAATCGTATACATTTGCAAAATTTACCTTTCTCAACATCACTTCTCAAATGTACACTTTCATTTCCTGGCTTCGAAGAATCTTCCGTCTTTGATGCTTCGGTTGAACGCTAGAAAAGGAAAAAGTTTTGTAGTGCGGTGTTCATCAAGACCAAATTAAAGATATCACTGAGGGAGAGTGTTACATCATCGGACTTAAAATTGATTGGTTTCATTGTCATTAACATGTGATATATCCAAGGTAGCTTATAGTGCTTAATGTAAGAACCAATAGCCTCTGTAAAGGAGTGAAATTTCACCATAGGATCAGACTTTAAAGTCTAAAGCAATTCGCTAAAATCACTTCTCCACAGTAATTGTTCTTTTTATTGTTCAACTTCGAGTACTAATATATAATACCTTCTAAAGCAAAGCAAAATCTACAGAGCAGAAGAGTACTGAGTCAACAATCTGAACAACCAAAGTTGATTTTTATCGGATAGGAACACGCAGACTACCACATTTTTAGGATGTAAAGACGATAGAACATTGAAAACGTTTTTCTAGCATTACTGCGGACTTTGAACAGGTTTTTTTTCCCACCAGGTTGGTTGCATCATATGGCAGATCGTATTCGGTGTACTTTTCTAGGTTGTGTAGAAACAACATTCCCTACCAGAACATGACGTCGGACCAATCTCAAAACGACGTCTTTGACGCTTTGATGCTGTTCCGACGTTGTGTGCCCATTGGGTGGTACGCATGGAAACAAGTTAACCAGTGGACAAAACCTTGTTCAAATTTAGCAGTAAATACGCCAGAACAACGTTGAAAACAGCGGACTTTGAACAAGTTTTTCCCCGCTGGTTACAAACCTTTACAAACAATGACTCCATATCTTCTTCACTTTCTCGACGATTCATGCTATGTTCTTCATCATCGGATTCACCGGATTCAGAACCGGATTCTGTATCATCGTCATCATCGGCATCGCCAGAACCAGATTCATTTTCTGAAATACCAAAAATAAAATGAGTGAATAATATGGATTTGAGTAAGGAATAAGAGTCCAGTTGGCAAAAACCTGTTCAAAGTCCGCAGTAATGACGCCAGAGCAACGTTGGAAGTCTTTACTGTGGACTTTGAACAAGTTTTTGCTCACTGGGAATATTTATCTGTTGCTTTTTATCAAACATATGGTTCGGAATTAATGTTGTGCAACACCCTGGTTTCACTTACTAGACAAACATACAACGTATCAGGTAGGCAGCCTATTTCATGATCGTGAATTAACGCACTCCTCCGTAGATATTTGTCTGTTAATTTTAAACTCTGTTTCTACCCCACCTCCCCCCCTCAAAAAAAACAAAAACAAAAAAACAGAGTGCATAAAATTGAACAAAGACTCATGTACAAGTTAAAATCGTATCCCAGTGAACAAAAACTTGTTCAAAGTCCGCAGTAAAGAAGCTATAACAACGTCATCAACTTCATTCTAGCGTCTTTACTACGGACTTTGAACAAGTTTTTGCCTACTGGGATGAGGAAATAAATTCATACGTATAACCAAGTGGGCACACGACGTCGGGTCAACGTCGAAACAACGTCGTTGATGAAATGCCATGTGTCCGTAAGCAATATATAAACATACCTCCCCCTTCACTATCTTCTTCTTCATCATCACCAGCTAAAGCTAAGAAAGAAAGTTTATAGTTTAGAAGAACAAATATTGTTACAATCAAATTACCCAGTGGGCAATATCTTGTTCAAAGTCTGCTATAAAGACGCTAGAACAACGTCGTTGTAGCGTCTTTACTGCGGACTTTGAACAAGCTTTTGCCCACCGGGAACTTTTATTTCCAATATTATTCTCGTAAGCCTTGAAATGCACACATGTGATATCTGAGGGACCATGTTGAGTATTTGTTCATTAAAAAAAACTAAATAAAAAAAAGAAACTACACCGGTGGGTGTTTATATCAATGAGTTTGCAGTTGATTGGTTTCTTCGGTACTAAGAAACCAATCCATTGCAAGATCGTTGACTCAGCATTCTTCATAAATTTTAGATTTGAGATTTAGTAAAAAAAGGATAACCACGACATGCTAGTATATACAAAAACGTGTAAAATAGCAAACTAACCTTCTTCGGCTATTTCATCACGCTTCTCGATCGTTTCAAGTGAACGTAGACTATCCTCAATATCAGCACTACGCGCAGCCATCTTTACTGCTCCAGACGGTTGTATTTCTCGTTTCACTTTACTCAAACTAGCACTTCCTTCAGCTAACGAGCGTCTTCTTCTTCTATTGTTAGCACTACCTTCATCAGCGGTTCTTTTACTTTTCAATTCAGCACCACTTCCAGTAACAGAGGTTCGTTTTACATTTTCTTCAGATAATGATCTTCTTCTTCTTGAAACACGTGCACTCCCTTCAGACGTGGAGCGTTTACTCTTATGTTGTCTAAATAATGGATGAACTTTCATTCCATTCTCATTCAAAGAGCGTCTTTTCTTCTCACTCATCCCACTAGCAAATACAGAACGCTTTTTCTTTTCTCCAGCCCCACTACCTATAGAAACTGAACGCTTCTTCTCTGTACTTCCGCTGCCTTCAGAGACAGAACGCTTTTTTTTTTCTCCAGCCCCACTACCTGTAGAAACTGAACGCTTCTTCTCTGTAGCTCCACTACCTTCAGAGACAGAACGCTTTTTCTTTTCTCCAGTTTCAGAAATAGAACCTTTTTTCTTTTGTCGGGCTTCAATACCGGTTGGAGGTCTCTGTTTCTTTTCAGATACACTCTCTTCAGAAATGGAACGTTTTTTCTTATCTTCTTCAGATCTTTTCTTCTTTTTACTTTCGGTAGTCGAATCTTCATACTTTTCAACAAACTCACCATCATCCGTTTCTCCCAAAACCATACGACGGTATTCAAACTTTGGTTTCTGATTAGCTACAACAGAAGAATCTACAATGAACATACATTCTTCACAATGATGAATGAGTGGAACGTACGAGCAATCACACTACGACAAAGCAACGATGAAACAACGTCATCGGAGTTATACATTAGTTTGACGTTGATCCGACGTTGATCCGACGTTGTGGTGCAGTTCCTGTCATAGCATATTTAGAAGTTAGAAATGGTTAGGTCCATCACCTTGATCTGTCGCCTATTATTCTTGGTCTACAAAATTTATTAAAATATCTATATGTCCAGGTTCCCGAAGTATTGATGACGGCCGTCAGAATGCTCCAACTTCTGTCGAAATAGGGTATATAGACTGTGTAATGCGATATGGTAGTGAATAATTCGTATATCTCAGTCGGCAAAAACTTGTTCAAAGTCAGCAAAATAACGTTCAAAGAACGTTGTGTTAACGTTATTTTGCTGACTTTGAACAGGTTTTTGCGGGCTGGGGTGAAGCTACAGGGATGTTAATACAGCAGTAATTTAACTATCTGTATAAACAAACTTACGATCATCATCTTCTTCATCATCGTCCACACTTCTCACTTGTCTTTTATAAACATCAACGTTTGATAAATATGCAGCTAACAAATCCTTTCCATTTTCTGGATCATAAGGATCACTGTCTTCATCAATCGAACGTTTTTCACGATCTGCATCTCGCTTATCCAGACCAAAATTTGTCTTTTGTAAAATCTCATGAGCAGCTAGAAATAAAATAAAATTACCGAACGTTGATATCCACGAGGCGAAAAATTCGCCGCGAAAGCACGATATCTTCTTTTGACTTTCGCAGCAAATTTTCGTCTAGTAGAAAGACTTTGTAGCTTGAAGTTATGCTCAATCAAAAGTACGGTATCGGAAGTAGTCAACCAAACCAAGTGAAAGTTAAACCTAAGCACATAAATATGATTTGCATACACACATTATATGTCAGTGTTTGAAATGTATTTGTTACGATGGTAAAGTTTCAATTCAAATAAAACAATTTGAACACCTTTTTAAGGTAAAATTATGTCAGGTCCCTGTAATGGAGAGTTATGACATTTCATATCCAGGATAAACACCCAAATCTTACATGGCATTAAGACTTCATGTCCTTATTAAGTTAATAAAGTTTCAGGTCAAATAAACAATTGGAACAACTATTTCAAGGTAAAATTATGTCAAGTCACTGAGGAGGCGAGTAGCGAAATTTCATATCCAGGATAAACACCCAAATTTTACATGGCATTAGGATTTCATGTCCTTATTAGGTTGATAAAGTCTCAGATAAAATAAATAGTTTAAACACCATAATCAAGGTAAAATTGCTCAAAAGTCACTCCCCCACAGTGGATATAAATTGGACATTATATGTACTTCATAGCATTATACACTAAATAATAATTTAGTTTTTTAGTTTTATAAAAATTAAATAATTTAGTTTTATAAAAATGTTATTATGATGTTATATGTTCAGTGGGACATAATAATTACTTTAACATAATATGGATAGAAACATGGTATCTATTAGCAGTAATAAAATAAGTTTTGTAAAGTAAAGGTGTTTGTCATCATCTGTTATTAAAATTAAATTAAAAATTAAAAAGAAATAAATTATAATAAAATAGAAAATTACATATTCATTAAAACAAGTTATTCTATTATTAAAAAATATTCCCCTGTTGAATAGTGTGTTGTCATTATATTTCTAATTTATTATTTTCTTAATAAAATCTTCCTCTGTTGAATTGTGTATTACCCTTTTTTTTTCTAATTGATTCTTTTATTAAAAAAATCTTCCTCTGTTGAATTGGGTATTGTCATTAGGTATATCTCTAATTCGCATTTTGATGTTTTATGGCCCTAAAAAAGGAAGCTTCCCAAAATCAAAATGGAGACTTCAATTCTTGAAATGTTAAAAATTACTTTTCATACTTTTTCATACTCTCAAAAGATTAGGAGAGAGTTTCCCCAAAATACAAAATGTCTGCCAAAAAAGATTCATGGTCAAAGTCTCATAGAAAAGTTAATTTTCAAAAAATGTCTGAGTTCAAAATTTCTAAGTCAACAAAAATCATAAATTGAACATTTTGGTGAATGTAAATCAAATGTTCAAAAAGGTCTTCACTTTTGAAAAAATTCCTTTTTCGCTGATACTCGGTCCCGAGTTGACAAAATTGAAATAAATTTTGCCAGCAGTCTCGTAATATTGCCTAGAATGCCATAACCAAATTTCAGGACGGTACCATGCCTTTTCGGTTCATTGCCCTAAAAACTCAAGTGGACAAAGGTTTTGGTAAACCCTTCTGAAATACAGCCATGAATGCTGTTACCAAATTTCAAGATGGTAGTACTTCGAGAATATGGTCTACCACAAAGTGATAGCAATAGCCCGGATCCAAACTTTGTTTGGTGGGCTAAAAATCACTCCACCACAGTCCCTAATGATTCTCAATAGTCTGCACTTGTCCAAAGATTGTGTAGCACATGTGAGATGTGTCAACCCTCTCCACAGACACCAAGTGTTACCTAGGCATAGCCAGTGCCGCGCAAACATACCAAATATCTTCGAATAAACGCCTATGCGTTAATTTAATTTTGAAGACTTTGGATAATTTTTAGTTCTTATCTGACAAGAAGAAATTAATTCGACGTCAAAGTACTGTATTCCTAGGCGTTTATATGATATTGGACTAGGCATTAATTTCAATATTTGTCCCATTGACTAAGCGTTTATTCGAGATAGGCGTTTATTTGAGATTGGCGCTTATTTGAAGATTACAGATGAAGTGAAAGCGAGAAACAGTCAACTATCCCAGTCACGTTTTTTCAGTTTAATAAAAACTTTGTTTTAAAATTCTGAGTAACATGAGTAACATAATGTTATACCTCCCAACGAAGCTATAGCTGACATCTTTTCCTGCATGAGTTCCTCGTCTTCTTCATCATCTTCACGTTTTTCTTTCCTTCCCTTCATATGTCTTTTCTTATGTACTTTGTGTTTCTTGCTAACACCTGTAAAATATAACATAGGTGATCAACAAAAAAGATTCAATAAGAAGAAGAGTATTAAGTAAACGATTCCGAAACAGATCAGTGACTTCATTTCTTTTGAAAGAGATATGCCAGTCAACTTCAAGTTCGTTAACTCAACATTTGTTGCTGTTGCGATTCAAAAGACCTCTGAATTCAGGTCAGCTAATGTGAATCTTTGAAGACTAATTTGTAACCTTTTAGCTGCAAATTAGTCTCCAAAGTTGCTCCTCCACAGGGGAATGCCGACCTGAATTTCGAGGGCATAAAATTTTCATCGTTCCAGTAATATTGATAATACTTGGTAAAAATGTAGCAACATTTACTTTTTAATTATCTAATCTCGCCATCAAACCTCACAATAAAAATCACCTATGGAGGAGTGTTCGTCTACACAAAACACTTCCACATGTGATGTCCTGCAGTGAAAACTACATCCATCCACGGATGAGGTCCTGCAGGCTGCAAATTAGCCTCTAAAGATGCTCCTCCACAGTGGAATGACGTCGTGAATTCAAAGGCCTGAAGGTGACAATACAAATAGATTAAGGCAGATCTACACTAGGCAAATTCGTTTGCACGAATTCTAAATGAAGCCATTACATTGCTTGAAAGAGACGTCACTTGACAGGCAACATCACTAGCAACCAATGCAATGACTTCATTTAGAATTCGTGCAAACGAATTTGCGTAGTGGAGATCTGCCTCTACTGTCATTCAATGAAATGATCTAAGACTTACTTGGAAGAAGCTTTTGTGCAGCTGAAAAATAAATAAGTAAATAAATTACAATAAAAAACGGACAGAAGATTCACATTCACCTTACTGATAAGGGTGAACTATTAATTCAAACAGGTATAAGAAAGACTTCTGAAGGTTGATTTCCACTAGGCTAAAAGTTTGCTGCGATTTCCATAGAGAATAGATTCCCTGGGTAGAAATTGACGCCACACAACAATGGTGTCAATTTCTATCAATGGAATGTCTTCTTTGGGTTTTTGCAGCGAATTTTTCGCCTAATGAAATCAACCTTTACAAATTAAAATCTAAAATTTAGGAATTTAATTAAAAATTACCCTGGGTATTTAAACAGGGAGGCATTAATAAAATATTTCGAATTTTACCGTGGGCGTTTGAACGAGAAGAGCGTTATTTCAGGAGTGTTAAAACGGTCATGTATGACACATTCAGGCTTGATATTATATCTCAGAAGAAAACATGGACAATACTGTAATTTTAGTTTCTTTGACTTGTTGCTCATATTCGCACATATTCCCAGCCGGAAAAAACCTGTTCAAAGTCAGTAAAATAACGTTCTTTGAACGTTGTTCTAACGATACTTTGCTGACTTTGAACAGGTTTTTGTCGGCTGAGTTATTTTACAAAATGAAGATAGAGATCTTACCTTTTAGAGCAGCTTGTGCAGCTAAAATAAGAAAAAAAAAGTCGCATTATGCTTTTATCTATGTTCGGAATACAGCAAATAATCACTGTGGGAGAGCACCGTTTATATTTATTACAGACTGACTGATGAGAACCATGCTTTATAAAGTTAAGTAGCCTCTCAAGATTATGTGTACTACAAACTTGAATAATTCTTGGCATATACTTGTGGATGAGTGTTTTTAGTTTAATTTTCAGCTTTGCAACTCAAAACTATACTCTAAAACCACTTCTCTATCGGCAATGTTGGTAGTTTTCTTCAGCTGTTGTACTATTGTTTTCAGATATTTATAAAAAATACATTTGACTGAATTCAGTAAAAATTGAATCTGTTAAGAAGGGTGTTGCAGGTCTATGAATTTACATTGGCATTCCCCTGTAGAGGAGCATCTTTGGCTTCTCCGCAGGGGAATGCCGTCTCTATTCAGAGGTCTTGTAATTTGATTGGTTGTAAGATGGGTTAACTTAATTTTTTATATAAATAACTTTTCCTTGCATAGCGTCGGATTAATATAGAAATAACGTCAAAACTACATCGCACTATCAATTTGGCACTGTTTCGGCACTGATCCGACATTATGCGCCCACTGCTTCTTTTCTATTTGAATCCAGCATAGCCTATCAATGTGGAGAAAATAGTCAATGTAGAGGAAGGATCTTTGAGTATAGTAAGCTTCAAAGTCTGAAACAATGCTCAAAAATTACACCTCCACATCAGGGATTGATTTGCTCTTATTTCGAACACTAATACACACCTTTCATTAGATGGGTTGCAACGTTTGCTAAAGAAAAATAATGTATTTCAAATACAGATAGATCAATTCATAAATACATGAAAACGAGGTGTTGACTATTCAAAGTAGAAACATGTTGCAATGTAATAACTTCCTTTTTCTGCAGTCACTGTCTATTAAAGGTAGAATTCCACAAAGCGAAAACCAAAAAGAAATTGACATCACTTGCATGGACCATTTCAAATAAAATCCCAAATTTTATATTTAACCAAAGCTCTGAATAATAATACTGCGTCAACAAAACTTCTGACTACATTATTAGAAGACTAGTTAAACAAGAATCTTCAAGACACAAAAACAATCGAATAATAAAAGCAAGCTTTGAAAATAACTGTCAGATACCATCTGTGGAGGAGTGTTATCATTATCATCAGCTGTACTAAAAAACACTCCTCCACAGGTGATGTCCGGCAGTTATCTCAAGACTTGAAGCAGAATATCATATATACCTCCTTGAGCGTCTAAAAAAAATAAAAGAACAAGCATTAAATATACAGTACTAGAAACACAAGCAATCACTATGGGAGAGTGATTTTTGAGAATAGCTGCAGGCTTTGTAGCTTGAAGCTATGTTTAAAAATCACTCCTCTGAGGTGATTATTCGTTCTTATTTCAAACAATGATATAAATGTTTATTGCATTACCAAGGGAAAGTCTCCTCCAAATTAATTTTTACAGAGGAGAAGAGTACTTAACCAGCAATCTTGTAACTGATTGGGTTCCTCTGCAAGAAAAAAACAATCTGTAGCAAGATCATTCAGCACTCTTCTTCTCTGTAAATTTTATTTTCAAGACTATCTCTAACGATCTAAATAAGTCTATATAATAGCTGCTAATGATAAATCAATCAATTACCAAATTGAGGTTATTAAACGAGTGTCTACAAAAATTCTTTCAGTTACATCTTTCATGAAATAATTATATGTACACACAGGTCGAAATGAAGATATATTGTCACCATGGAGGAGGGATTTTTAAACATAGCCTCCACAGTGAGTATTAGCTCATATCCCTGTCAGCACGAAATGTTCTAACAGCAAAACAACGTCTTTTTTACGTTGAAAAAACGTCACGTGCCCATTGGCACAGATAAATTCTTATAATGCTCATCCATGAGATCAAGGCCAAATAACTGCCAGACATGACCTGTGGAGGAGTATTTTTGAGTATAGTTTTTATAGGTTCCAGCTTAAAAGCTCATAACTCTTCCATAGGTGATGCCTGACATTCAGGCACGGAGATCATACCGATTCCGATTATAATTTTTCTGTATGTTTGTTTATTTGTATGGACAAAAGAAAAGAAAATATTTACCAGAGTATGTTTCTACATTTTTTGTTTTTTTCTTGACAGTTTTAATGGCAGGTGCTGGTAACGTATCACGTAATCGTTCTGCAGCATCAACTTTTCCAAAATCAAAATCACTAGGATCATATTCTTTACCGTCTAGAGAAAAGTAAATTCTTATAAAAGTTAAATACATGTATTTTTGAAATTGAGAATAAACTCACCATTACAATGGTTGAAGCGACATCACCTGACAGGTGGCACCGCTTTTAACCAATGTAATGGGTTCGTATTTGCCTAGTATCTACCTTAATCTAGCTCCTATTTCATCATGTAATTACCTGTGGAGGAGTGTTATTCAGTGTTCATAATAATTATAAAGTTCAAGAAAACACTCCTCCACAGGAGATGTTTGGAAGATGTAATCATACTTATGCATAATTTCAGATTTCTATCTATGCAGGTGCTAAATACTTGAAGATAACAAATATCTTCTTAAGAAAAAACGGGACTATCTCCAAAATTCGTTTGCAGGGAAGAGTGCTGAACCAACGATCTTGCATTTGATTGGTTTCTTCGTACCGAAGGAACCAATCAATTACAAGTTTATTGACTTAACGCTCTTCATCTCTTCATCGTAGATTAATTTCTCTTAAATTTATTGATTTAAAATATCTTCTTTTCAAAACGAATTTTGGAGATTTAAATTAAAAAAAGAAAAACAAATACAACCATTGCTCAACAAATGAAGGGTTGTTATGAAGGGTTGTTAGTGGTGATTTTCTTGTTTTTGGCATGAAACTGTTCTCTATCAATATGTTTGAAACCAGAATCAAGTGTATCAAAATCAGAATTATCTGATCAATATATATTTTCTCTTTATAATTTTAAAATAATGTATTAAATGCCCCTGTCAAATAAACACCCCCAGCCCACCTCGAAAATGTTGGTTTTTTAATAAATGACCCTCAAAAAACATCGATTAATTAAGAACTGTCTGGAACAAATAAAATATAACAAAGCTTAATAAACGATGACCTTTGTCATATAATTATTAGGAATATAACTTCTTCAATATATAATTATATGTGACGTTCCATGAAAAAAAGGGACCAGAGTGATTTTAAACGCACTAAAAATGATCTCGTTTTTACTAAAAACGAATAGTTTTATGACGTTTTTGAAGGGAAATGGACGCTCGTTTTATAGAACTATATTATGTTTGTAAAAACGGAGGCAGTATCGCAGTAAGAATGTTCCGTATACTAAACTAAAAACTAGAATTTGATTTTGATCAATTATAAGTAAGATTCTCTCCGATGTAAACAGCACAGGTAGGGAATAATATTAATGCAGAGGAGGGATTTTTGAGCATACACTTATTTTGACCATTAACAACTCAGCCCTGTGCTTTGTAGACTAGACCAATACATTTTCAAAACTCGGGTGCTTACCAACTGAGTAAACTTGATTATGCCAAAAAGCTCCACAATGTCTCTTACTATCTCCATTACAAAGTGAATTACAATCCTGATCTTTGACGCGACCATATCGTCCATATGCATTACCACAGAAACAAAGATAGCCATATTGAACACCAGCAAATTTGTAATTTTGATATTTACATTCACTTATACAAGCTTCAGGTGTTGTATCAAAACGTGTAAATCTCTTCGGTAAATCTCTGATCGGTTTTCGATCTTTATAACAACCTTGGTAACCTTAATGAAAAACAAACAACTTATACTTCAACTTAGCTTTGTGGAAAAAGAAGAGAGGTAATTTCTTACTTATGCCAAGACATCGCAAGATTCTTTTTGGAAAATACAAACAAGATATAATGTACATGTTTAGGATAAAAGTAAATAATCATTGTGGAGGAGTGTTTTTAGTATAGCTATGCTCTGAAAGCACTCTCCCATTTTGATTATTTGTTCTTATTTTGAGCACTGATGTATAAAGGCAACTAGAGATTATAATCAAGAAATTTATTCTCATGTATTATCTGGATTGAGTGAGAGAACTGCAAACAAGGAAGCTAATAAAAGCATGTATAGACAACAGAAGTTAATAAAAGTGAAGTCTATAATTTATTGTAGTTTTTAGAAAAAGAACAATAATCACTGATGAAGGGTGAATTTTGAGCTACTCTCAAAAATCTCTCCTTCACAGTGATTATTTTTTTTTATTATAAGCACTAATACTGTGAATGAAGTAAGAAAATTTTATTTTTAACTTTTGTTTTAAAGCATTATGAAGGAGTGCAAAATTAGTGCAGCTTTTATTTAAATCAAAACTCGTTCTGGTTAATACTCCTTTGTAGAGCTGATTTTCGTTATTCAGAATCCTGATTTTATAAGTACTCAAAATATTTTGATGCACAAGGCGGGTCTCCATTAGGAAAATTCCTTTTCATGAATTCTAAATAAAGCCATTACATTGGTTGAAAGTGACGTCACTGATTTCATTTCACGTGAACGATTACGCTTAGTAAAGATCCACCTATAGAGCAGTGTTCAAAATAAGAAACAAATAATTACAGCAGAGAATTTAATTTTTGAGTATGGTTTTAACATACAAAGTCTGAAGCTATACTCAAATATCAAACCTCTGCAGTGTATATTTGTTCTTTATTATCAAAATGAATGCAATGCTACATCTAATAATGTTATCACGTACTAGGATGCGTCGTGTATATTGGTTTATTTGTTCCAAATAATCCTTGAGGTTCTGCAATCAATGCTATAAAATAAATTAAAATTGTACACAAGCCTGAATATAACTACTGGACATCACCTGTGGAGAAGCATTTTGTGAGTATAATGTCTGAACACTATACTCAAAAAACATTCCTCAATAGGTGATGTCCAGCAGTTATATTCAGTCTTGATACATCAATAAACATTGTCAAGATGGTTCCTAAATTCTTTCAGATAATAAACACAATTCCTGAAAGTCAAGCGGCCAAATACTTTTGCAACAATTTAGAAAGAGTAAGCAAACAGCTGTCAAGACTTTAAAGATGAAGAAGTCTAAGTAAATGGTATTATATATTTCAACTTCAAATATAACTTCCACTTTAGGGACCATCTCAAAATTTCACTCCAAAACCAGCTTTTTTGGTAAGGTTAAATCAACTAAAATTGACAAAATTCAACAAAATGAATCTATACACTGCTGAACAAAGAAATACTGACAAGAAATTACCTGCAGTTGAATTTTCACATTTGCATGGTCTTTGACTCTTTACTAAATTAGGAGCACAACTTCTTGTACATACACTCTCAGCTGCAACAACATCCTGGCGAGAATTTGCATTTAATGCTACTGGTGATGCTGCGACTGGAAGAGGAACTGCTGGTGCCACTGATACAGCCGGAACAGATGCTGGATTAACCACAGCTTGTCCAGGTACAGCTGGTGCATAACTTTGAGGATTGACAGCAGGAGCAGAAACTGGTTGTCGTAGCGTTTCAGGTGATCTGGGTGGAAAGAACCCAGCAGCGTTTGATGGAGATGTACATTTACAAGGATTTTCAGCAACAACATTAAGTGGATGGCATGCTTGTTTGCACCAACCACTTGCAATGGGATCTACACTACGTTGTTCACCACGTGTTGTATTTAGAGTCTACACAAAAACAATTTTCGGGGATTAAATTATAATCAACATTGTAGAGGAGAGATTTTTCAAAATTGTCTGAAGATATTCTGAGAAATCTCTCCACCACAGCAATGATAGGCAGTCATTTTAACCCCTTGACTTCTGTAGAGGATAATAGTATGAGCATCTGTAAATTTTGAGTTGTGAGTTAGGTAGCTGCTAGTTGTGAGTTACTATTTTTGTGGGCCAAAATTATCCATAATAGCCAATAAACAAACCAGTAAACAAGCTTCAATCATATTTTTAGGTTGGAATTCCAAATTGGTCTCAATGTTCCACAAAGAAACATCGATATGGACGTTTGAGAAAAAATCAAGTAATTTCTATTATGCATGCACAAACTCTAGATACGTCTATATCATGTCTTTAGACCAAAATTCCGAGTCGGTCTTTTAATGTTGCATAAAGAAATATCAATTCTCTCGTTTGGAAAGGAAGTCAAGTAATTTTCATGCTCATTCGCAGACGCTAAAGAAGTCTAAATCATGTTTTTAGGCCAGAATTTTGAATCAGTCTCAATGTTTCACAAAGAAATCATATCAGCATTGCCGTATGGAGAATAAATAATTCGTTCCCATATGCGTGAGGACACTAAATACATCCTTTATTTGTAGATCAGAATTTTGGGCAGGTGTTCATAAAGAAGCATCGATTTTTAAACCCAGGCACGGACTCAAAATACGTCTAAATCACGTCATTCTGTCTGAATTTCGAACTTGTGTTATTGTCACAAAGAAACATCAACATTCACTTTTGAAACAAAATATTGATATTGTTATTTGGCTATTTGAGAATAATATATACATTTTTAAAAATTCAAGTGAATTAATCATAATATGAATTGTACAAACATAATAGTGTCATGTTTTTTCAAACAAAAATATTGAACTTTACTTGGTCAATTTAAAACATGCGAATGCGTATACCTAAAAACACGATTAGAAGGCATTTAGTGTTCATGTAAGTGTATGGAAAGGAAATTTAAACTTTGAGAACAATTCTAAATTCTGCCTAAGAACGCGATTTAGACACGCTTAGAAATCTGATAATTTTCTAAACGGGAATATCGATTTTTCTTTGTGAAACATTGAGACTGATTCAAAATGCTAGCCTAGAAACATAATTTAGACAAATTCAGTGTTAGGGCATGCTCATGAAAATGAATTGATTATTTTTCCAAAACAAAACATTGAGACTTACCCCAAATTCTAATCTAAAGACGCAACTTAGGTATATAGAGTTCACGCATGCATATAAATAAAACACTTCTCGTTTCCTGTTCCCCGTTTCCCCGTTATCCATTTTAGCAGCAGAACCTTCTTCAACAAGTTTTAAGCACAAAATTTTATTTTGACTATTTTTTCAAATTTCAACTCACCAATACTTAACTCATGACTCAAACATTACCCAATCTTATAATATATTCAGTGATTAATGATAAGTAAAATCTTTTCCACTCCAAATGAAAATACAAAGACAGGATATAAATTTTTGTAAATTTGGGGAGTGAGTTGCTAGTCTGAAGTTATGCTCAAAAATCACTCCTCCGCAGTGATTATTTGCTCACATTTTGATCAATTGTAATAGAATTACAAATCAGAATCTACAATTATTCGAAAGAGTAAATAATTACTGTGGATGAGTGATTTTTGAGCATTGCTTCATACTAGAAATTTTGAAGCAATGCAGAAAAATCCCTTATCGACAGTAATTAATTACTCTGAATTTGAACACTGATCTATGTAGCTATCTAAAACGTTTGTATGATTACAGCAAACCAGCGGTATTTATGAAGAATGCTATCTAAAACGTTTGTAGCAGTATTTTATAAGGATAAAGAAATTAATTGGTTTACTTGATAAAAACCAATCAATCAAAATAATCAACAAATTACATTCCTTAGTAGGAATTATTTTTGTTTATCTATCAAAACTTCTGTTCAGAACCTTAAATCACCTAAAATTGACAAAATTCAAAATAGAAAATCTCTAGAGAAGTTTGTTAGGCCAACAAACTTGTAATGGATTGGTTTCTTCGGTACAAAGAAACCAATCCATTGAAAGATTGTTGCCTCTCTGTAGAATTATTTTTCGTCAACAGCATGGAAGTTTTGATAGACCCATATAGCTCTATATATGGATTGTGTATTGCCATATATGCCAATACACAGTCCATACACAGAACCATACAGGTCTATATTTAGCACTCTTTCATGCTGTGTTCTTACTTGATTAGCAACAGTGTTGTTCTTATTAATTAATGTTTGCGTAAGAGTAGTTGGTACTGTAAGTGTATCATTTCTTTGTGTGGTGTCTGATGTTATTGGTGCGATTGAATTGCTTTGTATGTTAAGTGGTGCAGATGGAAAAGCTTGAACAACATTTACTGGTTTTGATGTTAATTCATTACGACAGGAGCATGGTGCAACTTTTTGCACGTAGTATGGGTAGCAATGCTTCTTGCACTTGCACTCTGGGGATTTTTCAGAACAAAGCTGAAATAAATGGAAATAATTCTCGTTAAGAATCGAGTTTCTTTAAACAAAATTATATAGTGTAAAATCCTCTAATTAACGTCCACACCCGAATAAGTGTCCCTGCCCATCCCCACCCTGTCTCTAATAAGCGCCCATTCTTTAAGGAAAATATTAAATAGCGTCTCTCTAATTAGGAGAACAAAGCATGTCAGTATGAGGGAAGAAACCTTTTTGCAGCCGAAACAGCTATATCAAACGACCCTGAATATGATCCGTTCAAAGCCATCACAGACAGGAAGTATCAAATGCCAACTTATTGATGATGACAGTTTAAAAGATAACTTCATGCCCTCTCCCCCCCCCCCTCCTTCCCCCACCCCACACTATAACAAGCACCAACTCAAAAAGTTGGAAATTTTAGTAAGCACTGGGCACGCTAAAGGATATACAGTAATAACCAAGTTGGTGAAGTTGCAAAGGATAAAAAAGCTGTGCTTCAATAATAGAACCAAAATTAATCACTGTTGAGAACTGAAACTATATTTAAAACATCCCTTCACCACTGTGATTATTTGTTTTTAGTTCGAATACTGGATGCGTAGGCACGTGAGTATAGATTATTAATGCATTTTCATGTATAATAGGTGCAGTGTGCATACATGTGTGTCAAGCCTGAATGTAACTGCCAGACATCACCTGTGAAGGAGTGTTGTTTGAGCTTCAAAGATGAAAACTATATTCAAAGACACACCACCACAGATGTGTGTCAGTTATAGTCAGGTTCGTGTGTATAATATAAGGCAGCCCTTAATCAATCAAACGCAACATAGTTTGGCATGAAACTCATTTAGAGGGTCCATGTAAAGGCTGCCTAAAGGCCGTTTTTTGCTTCAGAAAATACTCGGCGGAACAGAAACGGAACAGAAATACACACGCGTAGAAAGAAATTACAGAAATTCCATTGATAGGGAAAAATGGCCTAAATTTTGATCCAAATATACTAGGTCTAAAATTTCGGCAAACTTAGCTTATTGTAAGTACTTTCAATTTATATAACAATAATTCCCAAAACAAAAAATATTTTGCTGACGTCAGCATTTTTTATTCAATACCAAGAATTCTCTTATATTTCCTCTTATGACAGAAAATCGGTGCAAAACGCTAAAAACTCTTACATGACAGTTACTCTCCATAAAACAATTTTTACATGAAATTAACAGATATTTCGGGCGTTACAAGCAAAAAACGCCCACTTTTAAAAAAATACATGTAAAACATTCACACCCTGGACCAAAATCATGGTGTGGTTACTCACTTTCTGCATTAAAATTTCTGATTTTTTTTTTAATTTTCCAAACTGTTACTAAATTATAGACGCTGGCCTAAAATTTCAAGTCAATTAGCTTAGTCGTTTGGAAATCATGGAGAAAGTTTGCCCCTGCCCCCTTGTAAAATAGAGTTAATACCAACTTTCAAATTATTTTCCTCAGGGCAGAATTTATTCTTTATGGAGCCTCTTAAAAATAACTTTTGCAGTATACTTAATTAATGATCTTGCAACTGATGACAAGTTATTTCCTCATTTTGAAAGTTTAGGGACCATCTCCAAAATTCGTTACCAGGGGAAGAGTGTTGAATCAATGATCTTGCAATTGATTGGTTTGAAGAAACCAATCAATTGCAAGCTCATTGACTTAACACTCTTCATCGTGGATTAATTTTACTCAAAATTATTGAATTTTACTATTTAAAAGCTGCTAAGATATCTGCTTTTGGTAACGAATTTTGGAGATGACTCCTTATTCTAATTTCACTAAATTCACCCAGTGGACAAGAACTTACCCAAAGTCTGCAATAAAGACACTAGAACAATGTTGAAAAGACACTAGAACAATGTCAAAAACGTTGTTCTAGCATCTTCACTGCAGACTTTAAACAAGTTTTTTGCCTACTGGGTTAATCAATTTTTTTTAAAATCTATTAGATTTCCACACAATCTTGAGACAACAAGAGAAGAGTAAGTTGTAATAATGTATATGTTTGTATATGTGAGTAGGTGTACCTGCGCTTTTTGTATGTCCATTACAGAATTACCAGCCTATGTAAGCAGAGAGTAAAATATTATTTTCATATTTTTTTAACAAAAGCAGCTACACTTAGAGCTTTAGCTATAAACAGTATGAAAAACCTGGAAATAAATTCCAGACATTGCCTGTTGATGAGTGTTTTTTTAGTATAGTTTTCAGCTAAACAGTTGAAAACTAAAATAAAAAAACAATACTCCACATGTGATGTCTGACAGTTATTTCAAGATTTGTATGGAACTCTAATCCCTAATTTTAGTAGTCAAAATAAGAGTCAATAATCATTCCAGAGGAGGGAATTTCGCAGCAGCCTGCAGAAGCTTATAATCACTCTCCTCTATAGTAATTATAGGCTCTTATTTTCTACTAAAATGGATTTGATGGGATAGAATGATCTTTTTTTAATTGCCACCTTAATTTTAATTGCGGTAGCAGTATTGTTGGAATTTGACACCGCATCTCTGGATATGGAAAAAATGCAACAAAAAATTAAGCTTTCTTTTTCAAATCTCTAGTAAGTCAAAGTTTTCATAATAAACTGAGTAATCAAGACAATATCTACCATTAGATTCGGGTATTTTCCTAGCTAGACTGGAGTCGCACGTTTTAGAGAGTTACCGTGGCTATAAGATAAAATCGGGTATAATCAAGAAAAATTGGAACTGGAAAAGATGTATGGAAATTGGGAGAGCATGACAGTGGGTTGTCTTCTTTAAGGGCTTCTAAACCAAAAATAATTCTAAGAAAGGTTACAGTAAGGGACTTCAAGCACATGCTGCAATTTAGGGGTGCCATGTTATAGTCATGACTCTTTGCTAATAGTACTTACAATGATATCAATAAAAATAGTAATCATTTTTATTATTTTGTAAGGAAACATAATAAGAAGGAATCTTATATTCTACCAGAAAACTTTTAAAATTTTTGTAAATGGTACTTAAGCCCTTCTAGAGTTCTCTATGCTTAAATCATTTATACTCAAATCAGTTTTCCAAGTTGAATTTGTAAAAATGAGATGTGTGTACAAGTGCATACCTGATCAATAAGCTGTTGTAAAGTAGCACCACTCTAAAAATAACACGATTTTCAACCATAACATAATAAAAAATAAATATCTCTGCCAGGCCTGGAAATTCAGGTCGGCATTCCCCTGTAGAGGAGCATCTTTGGAGACTAATTTACCAATCAGAATTTACAGATCTGCTATACTCTTTTTATTGTGTTTACTCACTCTTGTTTTGACCACTAGTACGGTATTATTAATTAACATTTCTGATCAACTTAAAAAAACAAAGAAAAAATATTTTATATTGTTCCTATTGTTGAAATTTTGCAATATAGAAATAAAGGTTGAATTATGCTAAAAATTTGCATTGAAATCCAAAAGAAGACATCCCATTGGTCCAAACTGATATCACACATCTTGTGACGTCAAATTTTACAAACAGAATGTCTTCTTTTGGCTTTTGCAGAGAATCTTTAGCTTAGTGGAAATCAACTTAACACCAATACATGTGTATAAACTTCAATAAAAAAGATGTGTGTATGTGTGTATACCTGTTGTGTGTTAGTAGCAGGTGCAACAGCTGGAGCCGGCTCACTAATAGGCTATAATGTAGATATCAAAATAAGACCATGTCTATGTATGCTAACTATTCAAGCTATTCATAATGTACAATATTTGAAATAAGAGTAAAATAATCACTGTGAAGGAGGAATTTTGGTGCATAAGTTCAGCTTTATCGCCTAAAGCTATGCTCACTAATCTCTTCTCCACAGTGAGTATGCTCTTATTTTGTACACTGCAGTATAATTAGTGCTCAATGAATAATCACTGTAAATAAGTAATTATATATATCTTGTGAAATCAAATTCTACCAACAGAATGTCTTCTTTTGGCTTTTGCAGAGCCTAGTGGATATCAACTTTAATACCAATGCATGTGTATAAATTTTAATATAAAAGATGTGCGTATGTGTTCCGGGTGTATAAATTTTAATAAAAAAGATGTGTGTATGTGTGTATACCTGTTGTGTGTTAGTAGCAGGTGCAACAGCCGGAGCCGGCTCACTAATAAGCTATAATGTATATATCAAAATAAAACCATGTCTATGTATGCTAACTATTCAAGCTATTCATACTGTACAATGTTTAAAATAAGAGTAAAATAATCACTGTGAAGGAGGAATTTTGGTGCATAAGTTCAGCTTTATCGCCTGAAGCTATGCTCGCTAATCTCTTCTCCACAGTGAGTATGCTCTTATTTCGAACACTGCAGTATAATTAGTACTCAAAATAATCCTCCTGGTCAATAAGAGTGAATAATCACTATGGATAAATGATTACATATACTCTTATTCCAGCCTCTATATTCTTGTTTCAAGCTCTGCAGTAACAGTTCAATCTATTATGAAATAACTCTAGTAATATAAATATAGTAATGGTTGGGTCTTCTATAGTGTTTGTTGCAAGTTTATGGAAAGGTTGATAGAGGAGTCCAAGCCTCAAAATAACTGTCGGAAACCACCTGTGGAGAAGTGTTTTTTTTGTGAAGCTAAAAACTGTGCTCATAAATCACTCCTCCACAGGTGATATCTGACAGTTATTTCGAGGCTTGGGGGCCAGCAAAACATACTGTTTAAAAAAACAAAGAGATAATCAAAACAGTACCTTCTTAGCTGGCTGTGCAACAGCAATGGCAGGAGCAACAGGTTGGGCAGGCTCAGATGCTTTAACTACGTCTTTTGCAGTAGCAGTGGCATTTGCAGGTGCAGTAACATTTCTAGCAATATTACCAACAGCTGGTATGCCATCTTCTCCCTCACAATTACATGGAGCATAGGTTGTTACAGTTTTGGGATAACAAGCTCGAGTACATAAACACTTAGGACTATCATCTGTACATAATTTTGAACCTGGGCTAAGAGCACTTTTTGTATCTGAAGTAGTCTTCCCCTCAGCAGGAATTTCCTGACACTCACATGGTGTTGCCTATAAAACATAAAGTAAAATAATTTTAAATTTTGTATTGACGTATTCCTAGTGAGGAAGCCTAAACTTGTCCAAAGTCTGTAGCAAACACGATAGAACAACGTTTTCAATGTTTTTTACTTTGGACTCTAAACAAGTAAATATTTTTATAAAACCTGAAACTATGCTCAAAAATTATTCAAAATTTGTCTTTACTTAGAGCATTGCCCTAATGCCAAATAAAGACATAAATACTCTTTGAGATTAAAGAAGGACAATTAATAGAAAAGGAGAGGGGGAGGGGAAAGAGGCACTTTTTCATTCCATCAATGACTTCAAATTTTTAAATGAAAATACCTATTATTTGCCGAGAAGATCAGTAAACCACGTACTGCAGCGGTTAAAATAAGGGCAAATAATCACTGTTGAGGCGGGATTTTTGAGCATAGCTTGTTTAGTGTCTTCACTGCAGACTTTCAGCATGTTTTGATCACTGTGTAACCACTATCATTCATAGTCTGAAGCTATGCTCAAAAATCTTTTTCAATTTAATCTTCCTTAAATTTTATGGTGACTTAAACAGCACCAAAAATTGATCTTACCGAAGCAACTGGTTTAGGGAAACATGTTCTATCGCACAAACATTCAGCTGTTGTGCAGTTCTCTGCAGTGGCATTTGATTTTACAGCAGTACTATTGGAGACATCACTTTTTGATATGGTGCTATTTGAAGTAGTTTCATTTGATTTAGTGGAATTTGAGGGAGCAATACTCTGCTTCTTTTCTGGTCTTCTCCAGTCTACTGGTTCTGGATACTTAACATTTGCTGGTTCATCATCATGTTTGTGACGCTTCATAGCATTGTGTACAGAATCTGAAATGTGCAGATGTTTACTGATACGAGCTCGCTGTGGATTATTCGTTGAACAATGACACGGAGTATATCTAGCTACTGTATACGGGTGGCAATTATGCTTACATCTACAGTCGGGAAGTATTTTATTACAGTTAGGTCGTGGAATAGATGCTAAATAAAAAAGAAAGCTCCAAATATAATGGGGTGTGAATTATTTTGGTGTATGGCAAGTGAGATGTGTCCGTGTTTATTTAAAACATGCGTAAAGCTATGTTTACACATTACGATTAATCAGGACGATTTTGCCTATCCTCTTGAAAAATCAGTTACAACTTGGAAAAATCTGTAGAAAGAGTATAGATTTTTTCAAGTCATAGTTGATTTTTCAAGAGGATAGGCAAAATCGTCCTTATTAATCGTAGCATGCAAACATAACTTAAGTAAACATACCTACGTCAGTGGTCAAAATATGAGCAAATAATCACTGTGAAAGAGTGATTTTTGCACATAGCTTCTAGCTGCAATGCCTGAAGCTATGCTCAAAAATCCCTCCTACACAGTGATTATTTATTCCTATTTTCAGCACTGCTTTAATGATCATCTCCAAATTATTTTTCAAACATTTATTTTTACGGGAATATTAAGTCAACAAGCTCGCAATTGATTGGTTTCTTCCAGTACAAAGAAACCAATCAATTGCAAGATTATTGACTCAGTACTCTTTTCCACAAAACTTAATAATTTGGAGATTGCCACTTAGGTGTAAATTATAAATTCTACATTGAGAAATAACAGAAAATATATAAACCTCTCTTTGTTTCAAAGAATAATTCAGTAAGTTTGTTGTCTACATCAGCTTTGTGATTCAAAGCCGCACCCATCTTGTCAACCTGTATGTCACAAAATGATAACAATAATAACGATAATGCGAAATCTTCAAGTAGCCTCTGGCACAGACTATGTTCAATTCTTCCAGATCTCAAATAGTCTGTTTTCTTCTGAAGCTTTTTATATAAATTGACATCAGAATTCATTAACACAAAACACATTAATAGATGATAATTTATGCAACCCAAATATAATTATTCCTTTTCCATTAAAAACATCTTTACATTAACGCATTTTATGTTAATGAATTCTGACGTCAATGCATTATTAACTGCAAAAGTAAATAGACTAAGAGAGAGAATCTTCATTTTATAGATCAGGCTAATGCAGAGGTTGAAAGAAGCTAAAAAATTATATAAAAGCTCCACTACAAAGGTTATGTCTAACAGTGATTATCCGGTTCAATTCAGTTATTTGTGGAGGAGGGTGTCATGCCAGTAAAGTCGTACTTTGATTTAGTACTCTTCTCCATAGATAATATTCACTTCAGTGGTTGAAATAAAAACAAGTAATCATCCTGGAGGAGGGATATTTCAGCATAGCTTTGTCACATGAAACAGTGCTCAAATAATCACTCACCCACAGAGATTTTTTCTTATTTCAAGCACTAAGTGTGGTATTATTCAAATTTATCTGAAGGATAATCCCGGTGAGCAAAAACTTGTTCAATTCAGATTCTAGAACAACGTCGTTTGTTCTAACATCTCTACAATGGACTTTGAACAGGTTTTTGCCCACTGGGATTCCTTATTATCCTTTCTAGCAGAATAATATTTATAAAAAAGAAGATGTTTCTTACAGGTTGTTCCATCAGCCATGATGTATAGTCTTTCGCAGCATTCTCAACAGAGCTCTAATTAACAATAAATTATTTGTTAACAAACTAGTGTCATAAAAATACCTACTCAGTTTCGCAGTGGGCAAAAACTTGTTCAAAATCTGCAGCAAAGCCACTAGAACAACGTCGTTTGATGCTTTTCTAGCGTCTTTACTACAGACTTTGAACAAGAGTTTTTGGCCATTGGTTTACTTGCTAATTTACATTATAGAAAAAACCATATGTATCTTATAGATAGATCAAACTTCTCTAAAAAAAACATTTTTCACACGAATGTGAAGAAAAAGAGTAGAGATAATTCATTTTAACCCTATTCAGGATGGGCTTTTTGGGGCTCTGAATTGATGGAGGAGGGCAAATTGCCCTTCACCCCCTTTACAACTTTTGATGGGAACATGCTACAATGTCCAACACATAAACAACACTTTAGCATAATTGTTTTTTGCTGATGTCATTACTTATGACAGGTGGTGCAAAAAAAATATTTTTAGGTCACCAAATCTTGACAGAATGTTTTTCAAGCAAAAATAAAGGGAAAAAAAATAAAACCACCTGTCAAAAATTTGGTTGCTAAGGGAAAATTATCCCTAGCTACAAAAACATTTTATCAAAAATTAAATTATCTTAGAAAAATTATAGGAACAAATTTCAAGCTGTAGTAGCCATTCGTTCAGTTATGAATAAAAGTATGGTAGGCGGTGGGGAGGTATTTTGTACTCCCCCCCCCCCTCGCACACCCATGCTAAATAGGGTTAACACAATATTATTTTATACTCACATCTTCATCAGTTGTAGATCGTGCAACATCAGTTTTTTCTGCAGAATCATCAGAATTCAACTTTTGAAATAAGTTTTCCAATTCTAAAGAAGGAATGTATAAGGATTTGATATAACCGTTAATATTAATAACCGAAAACAGTACTATTGATCTAAAATATTTATGCGTAACCACATACTGTACTTTCTCTTTTAAATGCAACCCTCTAATAAATGCCACAAGTGCTGCCCTCTAATTAACACCGGCCTCTCATAAATGTTGCATGTGCCACATTCAATAGCGGTGTTTATTTATTAAAACAGAGCCTAAATAGTGGAGTGAAAAAAGGACCTGGGAACGAGGTTGTCCTTTTCAGAAGTCAACATAATCGTCAATCATCACTGTAGAGGAGATATTTCAGAATATTTTCAGCCTTTTTGGCATAATGTATTCTGAAAAATCTCTCCTCCACAGTGGTGACAGGCAGTTAATAACTTCTGCTATTTTGTTGTGTTTTAATTAAGGTTAACGACTACCCATTCCCTATGAAATGATAGTTAGTACCATTTGAAAATGGGAGAATTGTAAGTTATTATAAATTCCCACAATAGTACTCCAAAACTTAGTGGAATCAACAGATGCAGTATTAATGCATGGCTCAAATCTTAACAGGTGGCATCTCACAAGATGGTGTTTTCACACCATAAGCCTGGATAGTTTTGCAGTTCAAAGAACACAGGTGACATTTAGTATTAATATTCAGGCTTATAACAAACCCAGATCTTGGAGAAAAATAGAATAAAGAATAGAGAAAAATTTATTCTTTTTAATTATAAACTTAAACTCTGGTATGAAAGACTCTTATCAATGCATGCAATGTCTTGGAATCAGATTTGTAGTAATGGTCAGAAGAGCAAGTAAACACTGCAAAGGAGAGATTTTTGAGCATAGCTTCAGGTTACAAAACCTGAAGCTATACTCAAGAATCCCAATCACTGATATTTTGTGTACTAATGTTCATTACCTTGTCTATCAGCATCAGATATTTTTGAATCACCAGTCCAGTCTTCACGAATAGAGTATCCTAAAAAAACATGGCGATTTTTGTTGTAATGAGCATAACTTGCAAAAGAATCTGCATTTATTAGCTTCTCAAAGATTACTCAACTTAAAACAAACTAGCATGCAAAGACTTTCTTTCAAGGAATTTACAAAAATAGTATTTTCCCGGTGGGCAACCTGTCAGAGTAAGCAGTAAAGACACTAGAACAATGTTTTAAACATTGTTCTATTGTCTCTATTGTAGACTTTGAGCAGGTTTTTTTCCCACTGGGGTATAACACAATTCAATCACCAGCATCAACAGTGCTCAAAATAATAGTAGCAGCGTGACTTGAGGATAGCCAGGCCTCTGGATTCACAACGACATTCCCTTGTGGAGGAGCATCTTTGAAGGCTAACTTGCAGCCAGCAGGCTACAAATTAGTCTCCAAAGATGCTCCTCTGCAGGGGAATGTCGTTGTGAATTCAGAGGCCTGTTAAGCTATTCAGTGATCAAAGCACTTACCTGCCTTATTGTCAACATCATCAGTATCAAATGATCTCTTTTCTAAAATAAATATGCAAAGAAATAACAGAGTGGTAAGCAATGTTTAAAAATAACTCCTCCACAGTGATTGTTATGCTCTTATTACGATTGCTGACCTAGAGATTACGCTGAGTTCTTTTCACCAAACAATTCCAGTGCTCGAAATAATACTGTGAAGGAGGGATTTTGGTGCATAGCTTCAGGCTTTATAGCTTAAAGCTATGCTCAGAAAATATTAATTCCTCTAAGATCATTTTTTAAAACAAAATGGTAACTAGGGATAATTTTCCCTTAGCAACCAAATTTTTGGCAAGTGGTAATTTTTTTTCTTATTATTTTTGCTTGAAAATCATTTTGGTTATTTTGGAAAAAATAATTCAGCTTGAATCATGTGTAATGACATAATTAAATGGGCAACTACCACCGCCGCAAAGTGATAGGAATAGCTTACTCAAACTTTGTTTGGTGGGTTAAAAACAAAAATCAGCCAGGGCTATGAAAAATGATAAAAGTTCTGAATACTCTGTGGTAAATCTATAAGTATCATCTAGATCAAAATAGACATAGTAACTGGAAGCAAGGGAGATATCAATATCATCCTATCTATTTTAATTCCATAGTAATAAAATGATTAAAAAATTATTTCTTATAATTATTCGAATATTACATAGTGTAAATAGTGCCTAATGATAGATACAACAAACCCAGTGGGCAAAAACCTGTTCAAAGTCCATAGAAAAGACAATAGAACAATGTCATTCAACGTTGTTCTAGGTCTTTACAACCGACTTTGAACAAGTTCTTGCCAACTGGGAATTGGGAGTAGAATAAAATCTTATTTTGAAAATATGGAATATCACAGCAAATAGGATCAAATGTTGAATACATGGAAATAATATAACTTGATCTTATTAATGAATCATCTCTAGCTTCTCTTTGTAAAGCAATATTCAAATGGAATAATAGTGTCTCCTTGTGCCTAGTATGATGTCTCTTCGTGTCTCACATGAAAACTACAGCGGTCATATAAGAGTGAATAATCACTATGGCGGACTCGACATATCTTGCGAGAGACTATAAAAATCACGGCTCATCTCAAATATTAATATTAATTTTGTTTGAAGTATGAATAAATTAATTCACTGTTTATGTCCAAACCCCAGGCATGGGAAAAGAAGACATTAAACCATGCAGTGAGTGAGTAACTGTGAAGTGATTTGTTAAAACTCACTCTTTCACAATGACAAGGAATAAAATAACGGCCAGTCATCACCATGAAGGAGACATTTTTCAGAATATAATTTTCAGCCAAATTGACAGAAAGTATTCTGAAAAAACGCTCCTCCACAGTGATGACAAGCAGTTATTTAAATCTCTGCAATGGTATCTTATTCTTTCAAAATTCAGTATAAACCAAGTCTAATAAATAATCGTTGAGCATTACCTGTGGAGGAGTGTTTATTTAATAAAAAGATAAAAGGTGTAAACTGACCCTAACTAATATATATATATATAATTGTGGCTCCTTATACATATCACTAGATTAAGACACATTTCATAACTGTTTTTAATTGCAACAAAGTAGTCGCATTGTTCATGTATTATTAATGATAAAAGATCAAAGAAAAACATCCTATGAGTTCACAGATGATAATCTAATCAAGTAATCAGTTGTATTTATAAACAGTCTCTAACATTAAAGATAAGATGACAACCCCCTGAATAATATACACTGATAACCAATATGCAATGCAACAGTGTTAAACTTCAGGAGGTAAAAACACTAACTCTGAAGATTAATTTTTTTTAAAATATAACCCCTGATGTTAAAATTCATTTTAGTAGGTATCTTTAGATATAATTACTTGAACTAGGGGGTAAGCCTTTCCAATTAGATTAGGTGAGGGTTTTTTAGCATACCTTCATACTTCCTGGTCTTTACATAGAGATTATAAACAATAAGTAAGTAATAAGTAACATATCATAGAAATGCTTGAAGTGTTGAAAGTAGCAAGTAAAATTGATAGGAAGTATGTAAAATAGTTTAAAGATAGATTTTGCATGGAAATGTATAAAATTGATTTACCAGTTACTAGAGATTACAGGAGAGCATGACTGCCGATTATAAACTTTATTTGTGGCTTGCAAAGCTTACAACAACACGACCGTTGATAGAGGAATGGAAAGTTCCAGGACAAGATTATATTGACCCAGTGGAACAATTATACAGTCATCAAAACAAACAATCTATAAGTATGTATCAATTAAAGCCTATGTTTAAAAAGTATTTATTTTGAAGGAAAACACATCAATATTCTTACAATTGATGTTGACACATGACATATTATATAATGTTGAAACCTTTCACATTGCTCAAATCTATCTAGCAAAACTTATAGGAGATATAAGGGACACTTAAATTTATTTACATTCTTTTCTTTTTCGTAAGAATAATTCCTCAAACACAAATCATTTGGAAGGAGCTCACTTTTCCCATTTAGAAAAGCCCAGTTTGAATAATTCCTCAAACGCAAATCATTTAGAACTGCTTAATTTATAAAGCAATATTAATTTTGGCATATTTGGCAATTAGCATTTTTGGCATTTTGTTTGTGACTTTCTCAATTGTTAAATATTGAGATTTATATGACATTTATTTGCAAGAAGTTACTAGTTAAACTGTCAGAGTCATACAAGTTAGGCATTTTTAAAAGGTTTGTGTCCTTAAAAATCTATTTTGCTGTTTTTATGTGTGCACTTTAAAAATGTAAATTTAGCATACACTTTGAGAATAATCCAGTGGGTAAAACTTGTTCAAAGTCTGCTGTAAAGTCAGCTGTAAAGATGCTAGAACAATGTCGTAACGAAGTTGTTCGTGTCTTTACTGCATACTTTAAACAAGTTTTTGCTCACTGGAATGGAATCATTTAGAAGCTTAAATATTTTTGAAACAAGAAATTTCACAACGTCTTGCTTTAAAAATGTTGAAGCCTTTGGTGATTCTCTTTACTAAAAATTTTCCATTTCAATTTTTTTTTGCAATAAATAATTTTGCAAAATTCAACAAAAATCACAAGATTTAAAAAATAGAGATTATGATACTAGTTACTAAGTGATTACAAGGTATATGCGAGTGCAAGTATAAATATAACTGCCACTTAATTTTATTTATATAAATTTTTATTTATGTTTTGCAGGTATCTGGGTATGGATAATTGTAACGATGATTATTACATTAGCATGTATGCTGTTAGTCGTATTGATTGGGTTGGGGAAAATATTCAAATGGTAAGTTTTACTTATAAGTATTTACAAACTTGTTCAAAGTCCACAGTAAAGACGCTAGAACACTCCAACACAGATGATATCTGATAGTTATTTTGAAGTTTGCTAAATGAAACATCATCCAACTCTGCAGTGGCAAATAAGGGGGAGGGGGTGCTTATTAATTTAATTTTTTGAATATTTTACAACCCCCCTGCCACCGCCCCACCCTCCTCCTGGCCACCCACTTATTAACTTTTAGCAAATCAACAATACCATGAAACAGTCAACTCACTAAAAAGCCAAAATACACAAACCCTAAAGATAAACTGTAACAATCATAAAATGTCATTGTTATCATGTTTATTTAGTAATAGATTTCTTATACACAGATTTCTTATAAAACACATAATATACACACACAATTAATATGGTCACACTTTCAACAGTATTATATTGATTCTTTACTTCATTGTAACTTTTTAGGGAACCAAGCCATGGAACAGATTTTAGTTTGCAGCAAATTTGCAAATCTGCAATGACGTACGCCATCCAAAAGTATGTAGTGAAACACATTGTTGCAACTAGACTAGTAATAGCAACTGGACGGCCTTGCCTTACCTTTTAGCCTGATTAAGAGTTATGACGCAGTCACAAATGCAAACACAAGAGCAAATACAGATGCAACAGTATTTGAAATA
This sequence comes from Neoturris breviconis, assembly GCA_032360805.1. Taxonomy (NCBI): domain Eukaryota; kingdom Metazoa; phylum Cnidaria; class Hydrozoa; order Anthoathecata; family Pandeidae; genus Neoturris; species Neoturris breviconis. Next base: position 35,336 of record JAULBZ010000124.1, read on the forward strand.
AGAACAAAATAATCACTGTGGAAGAGGGATTTTCAAGCATTGCTATAAAGCCTGACGTAATACTCAAAGATCCCTCCTCCAGTGATTATTTGTTCTTATTTCAAACACTGATGCAATACCACATCATAAAACAAGTATTTTGATCATGAACCAGACACAGAAAAAAATAGAAACTTTGATGTTCTTGAGTCTGCTTGCTTTTGAAAGAAATTGTATTGGTGAATGCATACAACTCTTGCAACAAAGTCATAGGTGTGAAGCCACATTTCCATGCTACATGTAATCAGAACGATTATGTCTACTATCTTGAAAAAATCAGACGCGACTCAGAAAAATCTGTGGAAAGAGTACAGATTTTTCCGGGCTGCAGCCGATTTTTCAAGATGGTAGACAAAATTAGCACTATTAATTGTAGCATGTAAACATCACTCTACACAGGTAAACAATTTTACCCTGATTGATAATATTTTATCCAATAGATAATGAATATTTTAATGTAACGTTTGAGTAAACGATATAATGTTCAGGCGGAGGTCCAATCAGCCTCAACCGCATAATCAAACTATATTCTACCTTTGAGAGATAACTTTTCACATGAAAAACCTATTTATAGACATCTGTTCTTAAAATTTTGCAGGAGCAAAGTTTAACAAATGAATTTACATTGAATTTTCGTCTAGAAAATAACTGCTGGTCATCACTGTGTAGGAGAGATTTTTCAGAGTATCTTTTGCCAAATTGGGTCGAAAATATTCTGAATAATCTCTCCTCCACAGTGATGACTGTCAGCTATTTTAACCCCTGGTCACCAAGTTTTCAGCTGACAGGTTTCTCTGTTACAAAGAAAAGAATCTCTTCCATGACTATTATGTGTTAACAAAGTAATCTTCCCTCAAAACTATAATTTGAAAATATATATTTATTTTTTTTACAGATCATGCTCCATCTGCACATCAACTACATCAAAGAAAGGTTATAGTTAATCTCTTTTAGTAGAATCTCCATTAAGCAGGCACCATTCATGTAAAACGCTGTGCAGGAGGGTTTTATGAGCAGAAAAGCAGGCTTTGTAGCCTGACGCTACACTTAAAAATCACTCCTCCACAGTCATTATTTAAAACTTTTAAACAATAACTACCAGACATCACTTGTTGACGAGTATTTTTAAAGCATAGTTTTCAACTGCAAATCACTGTCAACTTTGCAGCTGAACACTATTATTACATCAAAGGTACAGTATTAAAAGTAGCCCACCGAACCAAGTTAAACCTACCACATGAATTTTATACTCACATTATACATCATAGCATTATGTATATGTATATAGGCTATTAGGTTGTACGTAATACATATTAGATGCTTTACTATACTATGTTTTATTAGTAGTAGAAACTATGTATGGATTTTATTTATAAACGTTAATACTTAAAATATCTAATATTAAAAATAAACAAAGAATACTGTAACAGAAGAATACATTTTCTTTAAAATATTTCTTCCTTTATTAAAATAATAAAATTATTTTATGTCCAATTCACAAAGGGATTTATTAAATATAATTTCACCCACTTGGGGAGTGTCTCAAAAATAAAATCTACATACGAGAGTACTGGGTCAAAAGTTTGTTGACCTAACACACTTCTGCACAGATTTATTTTTGTTGAAGTTTATCAATTTTAGTTGATTAAACTCTTCCAAAGATTATTTTAGAGCAAAATTTTAAGATGGTCCCTTAACCCTATTTGGGCCGGGCTTTAGATGGGTTGAAATGGTTGTGAGGGAAGGGGATTTCGCCCTCCTTGAGATCTCAGGATTGGCTTAACATACAGTCATGAAACTTGGTAGGATAATAGTACAACATCAAATAAACATTTTGAAATCATTTTTTTTTTGCTGACGTCATCATTTTTGATGATATCATCAAAATTCTAACCTTACTATATTTTTTTTTTTGAAAAGTGTGTATTCTTTCAAAGCCTATAACTTTTGTTCTGAAGCTGATTTTTACATTTTGTCTTGAGATACAGAGAAAGGTATTATTATTGTGTTTTATAGCATCTTCTGGGTTTTCCATAAAATGATGTAGTTTAGTCAGAATAGGGTGCCAAAGTTAGCAAAAATACCAAAATGTATAAAAATATTCGTCATAAAGTCACCAAATGACGTCAGGACAAAATGACGTCATAATTGTAATGTCAACACAAAGATAATGAAAGATATTTGATAAATATTGAATGAGTTATTAACATTTTATATTATTTGCATTTTATAAGGATTTTATAGGCAATTTGAAAAGTGGTTTCGAGAAATGGCCAATAAATATTGTAGATCATGTGATATAGCTATGAAAATTTCCAAAAATGTGTAAATTAGGAATATACTAATTGTGGCAAAGTTTCAAGACTTCAGCGTTTACACAAGAAAAGTTAATTGAAAAAATATGAACCCTGGCAAAAATGAATAGTATCACGCCTTTTTGGTCCATTGGTGGATCCTTTTTGCCCAAAACTAGGGACCAAGTGGTCAATGTTTTAAATAAAAACAAATAATCATTGTAGAGGAGAGCTTTTTGCACATTGCTTCAGGCTTTGTAACCTGAAGCAATGCTCAAAACTCACTCCCCCACAGTGATTATTTGCTCTTATTTCAAATACTGTGACAGAAATAATCTTCTTTTAGACAAAAGTGATTACGAAAAAGCAGTCGATATTCAACTTGAAGAAATACACATTTATGAAGATGGTCAAAGAGTATCAAGTACACCAAGATATCAGCAAACAATGAAAGAAAAAGAAACAGATCAACAACAAGGCCAATGTAAGTTGGCACCTGTCAATTTGTTATTCCCTATGGTATAGGGTTTCAGCATTTTTCATTAACCTAGAAGCTTGAATATAACTGCCAGACATCACCTGCGGAGGTGCATTTTTTGAGTATAGTTTTCAGCTCTAAAGCAGAAGAATGAACTCTTCTCTACATGTGATGTCCAGCACAGTTATATTCAGGTTTGACCTAAATGAGTAAAATTTTCTTCAATGCTTGTGCTATTCAAAACAAATCGTTACATACAAAGACCCATCTCAGGAAATTAATGTTTCATAATTCTCTACTGCACACTGATATGTATGCAAGATAGTACAAAAATGGTCCTTATTACAAATTTCTATACATCAATAAATTCCAAACAAAACAACAAAATTGAGCTAAAGGTAAAATTATGAATCTAACGACAATAACTTCTTTTACGAAAAACCTAAAAACATATCTGTATCTAATAATAATTGTGTTATTTCTCGGTGTTTTACCGATAAGAAGATTCAGTAACAAACAGTACAGTAGAATTAAATTGTTCAATTTATTGCTGATTGTAACTTATCAGGGAAAGATCTATTTGGAAGCAGTAACAAAGTTTTCGCTTGGTGATAATTTTTCCCCATCAAAAATTTTTCCCCTGCGAATATTTTTCTACAACAATTTCCCAGATGAATATTTTTCCAGACAATATTTATTACCCCAATAAAATTATTCACCACCAGATAATTTTCCATGATCCTTTGTTTGAACCATTAAGGTTTTTGAGGTTCCTCCCTCTCCCCCCATCAAAACAATTTCTAATATGACAGAAACAAAAATATCTGCTGTTTCAAATTCAAAAACCATAAATAGGGGATTAAGATCGACACTGATCTTTAGGAATATCAGTAAAGAGTAAACAAAAAATTCTGGGTGTCGCGATTTTTCTCTGATAATATAAAACCCAGACAAACTTTTTCCCGATAAGGTACCCTATACATACTGAAGCTTTACATCAAAACAAAAATAGAGAATCCTTCTTTAAAAAACTGAAGATTTGCACTGCAGGCCTTGTGCATCCTCCCTGTTGTCTAAATTATACAGGAACTTAAAGTCACCGCTATGCTCTAAGTTATTCAATAAAACCATTGGTAGCCAAAAAAAATGCCAGACATCACCTGTAAAGAAGCGATTTATTGGGTTTTTTTGGTGTAGCTTTTAGCTACAACTGAGTTTTTGAGTTAAGATATTTGACAAAATATTTTTTTAATTTATAGTGCAAGCTAGTCCATTTTCAAGACATCTTAAGTCACATCAATCATTACCTGTCAGAAGACAAACATCACCATCGCTTGTAATGAGTAGCACTCCAAAAGAAGAGAGATCAAAATCATTCTTACAAAAATTTGCATTGCGAAGATCTCGTTTAAGCAGAACTATACCCTATCAAGGAGAAAGAGATCGTGAGAAAAGACTTAAACAGATTGAAGCATTTAGAGGAAGACCTTTACCACCATTACCTACCCTTTCTGATATAATGAAAGAAAGAAACAAAAGTGCATTCTACCATAGTCATGTGTTTCATGATAGGCTAGGTAATAGAATGCGAACTGGAGAAACAAAATCAACATCAAACTTTGATCAAGTAAAAACCCAATTGCTAACAAATTCTCAAGAGCAACTATACCTTATCGATTTCAAGTCTCAAAGAAAAAATACTATATCAGAATTTCGAAAACATAAATCAACAATAAACCGTGAACGACAAGGTAGTGATAGTTTGGAGATGAGAACTTTTCGTTCGAAATCATTAGATGATGAATGTTTATCGTACAATGAAAAGAAAATGTATTATAAAAGGTTGATGAGGCGATCAAGAAGTTTAGATATACCGGAAGAAAATGTTACGATCAATAAATTGTATTCTGAAATAAAAAACTTTGATCGGCTTTCATCAGTAAGTCTTCAAGAAAGTAATGGGTATCTGAAGCTACCGTATGATAGCAATACTGTAAGAAGCAAAAGAGGAATAGAACATCTTGAGCAAAACAATGGCATTGAAATTGGACCTCAACATAGCCAACATGACGGAAATCTTCAAATTCCTTCCCAGAAGAAACATGAAAGCATGTATGCTAAAATAACCGACTTACCAAACATCAAAATAGACATACAAAATCGTCCAATACCTATACCGCATGAACTACAACAGGCTTCATTCAAACCCCCCGGACCTTTAAAAGTGAACAGTACACAACCAAAAGAGCATATATATCAAAGAGCTTCAATGCTACAAGCCGATCAAAATCCTAATTACGTGAAGATAAACATCGGTTACAATACAGGACGAAACCTGGCCGATCAATTTGCTTCATTTCATACAGGACGAACCCTCTCAGATCAATTTGCTTCATTTCGTAGTGTTTCTTCTTTGGGCAGTGCACAATATGCTAAGATACCAGAAATTTAAATTATTTGGAAATGTTTCGTAAATAAATGTTATGTTATACTTAACTTGTGCTCATATATAAAGGATATTTTTTATTCCACTTGTGTGACCGGGGGGGGGGGGGGGGGGGGGGGGGGGGGGGCGG
>JAULBZ010000125.1:0-40707 GCA_032360805.1 Neoturris breviconis
TCAATCTTCAGTAGACAACTCATCCTTTCAAAGGATAAATTCTTCAGAAGAACCTATATCAAACCCAAGTATTAGTACACAAGTTGATCAATCTTCAGTAGACAACTCATCCTTTCAAAGGATAAATTCTTCAGAAGAACCTATATCAAACCCAAGTATTAGTATACAAGTTGATCAATCTTCAGTAGACAGCTTATCCTTTCAAAGGATGAATTCTTCAGAAGAAACTATATCAAACCTAAGTATTAGTACACAAGTTGATCAAGATTCAGTAGACAACTCATCCATTCAAAGGATGAATTCTTCAGAAGAAACTATATCAAGCCCAAGTATTAGTGCACAAGTTGATCAATCTTCAGCAGATAGCTTATCCTTTCAAAGGATGAATTCTTCAGAAGAACCTATATTAAACCCAATTATTAGTACACAAGTTGATCAATCTTCAGTAGACAGCTTATCCTTTCAAACGACGACCTTTTCAGAAGAACCTATATCAAACCCAAGTATTAGTACATTAGTTGATCAAGATTCAGAAGACACTTCATCCTCTGAAATAATGAATTCTTTAGAGGAAGTTATAACAAACGCAAGGAGGGCTGATACAAATGTCCATCATCTAACACAAAAGACTTCATCTTCGTAACAAAACTTAGCAGACGCCAAAACAACTATTAATGCACAATTAATGGTCTCACAAGAACACGAGTTTGTATGAATTATCGCGAAGTATTGAAGAGTGCGCTTGGAATAAATTTAGGTTTCCAAATATCAATTTTTTGTTTATTTGTAAAATATTTTAAAAAAACAAATAATTAATTTATCATAAATAAACGTAGTATTTTACTCTTTGGTTCCGATGGGATCAACCTCGTTCCCAGGGCTTCTTCTCTCTTGACGAACGTCAAGAGAGAAGAAGCCCTGGGAACGAGGTTACGATGGGATCCCAGGTTTGCTCAACAACGACAGAATATCAAACATGTCAAAGTTATGAAACAAACAATAAGCAAGTTTCTTTAGAGTACAAATGTAAAGATTAAAAATAAAATAATAAAAATGACGACTTGATTTTAATTCGCGGAATGTTTGTGAAGAATTCTCATAAAGTACATCCAAAAATAAACCATCAAAATGCTAACTAAATCAAGGATACTATTCAATGTAGAGTGGAGTAATTAAGGGACTGAGAACGAAGTCGTTTCAGTGCAGAAGGGAGTAATTAAGGGACTGAGAACGAAGTCGTTTCAGTGTGGAGTGGAGTAATTAAGGGACTGAGAACGAAATCGTTTTATTAAAACATTTATATGTTATATTATAGCTACAAAATTATACAGGCTAAAAAAACAAAATCAAGGCTATTCAAATTAAAAACTATATTCCTAAGGGCGGGTTTCCACTTAGCGAATTCGTTCACTTTCAACCCATGTTATGGCTTCATTTAGAATTCGTGCAAACGAATTTGCCTGGTGGAAACCCGCCTTAATAATACATATTTTATTACTACTGATAAAAATAAGATGTGAGTATAACACCGGTTTAATCCTTCCATACCGGACTAGTGTTAGAAAGCGAGGTGTGAGTATGATAGCAGTTTATTTTTTTCACACTAGCCTAATAACTCAAGACGTCAGAAAACAGGGTGTGAGCACGACAAGGGTTCATTTCATCGACATCCGAGTAAAAAATCCAGATAAATACAAGCAGTGATAAGTTAACCGGTTCATTCACGTATTTTAAAACTTATGTAACATACAAAAATATACAGGCTAAAAAAAAGGAACAATTTTAAATTTTAATCCAGACTAGTTAAATTTTAAAAAAATATTATAAATAATAATAAAAATAATGAAAACAAACTGAGCAAGCAAAAATTTGTTAAAAATCAGCTGTAAAGACTTTAAATGATCTGTCCACTGGGAAAGTAACAAAATACTAATTACAGTGAATATTCACTCTAAAACTAAAATCAATATATTAAAAGCACACGTTTGGTTTAGTCTGCAAAACTAAAATCAATACATTAAAAGCACACGTTTTGTTGAGCAGGATCAGGTTGCTAAAACTACAATCAATACATTAAAAGCACGCGTTTTGTTGAGCAGGATCAGGTTGTTAAAACTAAAATCAATACATTAAAAGCACACGTTTTGTTTAGCAGGGTCAGTTTGTTAACTACCTTATTCAGCCCAGGGGATGGACATGGAGGGTTTGAGATGTATTTTCTGATGTATCTTCTGATATTTAGATATATATGTAGAAAATAACAGGTAAAAAATTATAAAGCCTTTTTATTTCACATTTTATGGCTGACGAAATTATAAAGAAAATAATTCTAAATCCGACCATCCTGTGGGAGAAAACTTGTTCTAAGTCCACAAAAAAGACGCTAGAACAACGTTGATGACTTTGTTCTAGCATCTTTACTGCAGACTTTGAACAAGTTTCTGCCCTCTTGGATTATTATTGAACTGTTCAAACAACAAAAATATTGACATCTCTGATTGGACAATTAATAACACCATATACTGAGTAAGGGATCGTCTCAAAAGGAAAATCTACAGAAGAGAGTACTGAGTCAACGAAGAAACCAATCCTGCTAGTGAGTCAACGAAGAAACCATCCATTGCCAGTTGACATATACTTCTGTACAGAATAATTTTTCTTGAATTTTGTTAATTTTTGTTGATTTAACAATACTGAGATAATCTCTAAGCAGAGTATATTGATTTGATCAGGGATTTGAAACATATTGAAACTTCCTTAATCACTCTTCTCAACACAGCAGTCACATGATATTATGACGTGACGTTATGACGTGGTTCTTTGTTTTGACGTTGATCGGACATTGTGTGCCCAATAAGCATATATCAAGCTAGAAAAATTTCACATGTGAAGGAGTGCTTTTGAGTAGTTTCCAGCTGAAAATTATTTGTAAAAAAGCACTCCTTCAGAGATAATATCCAACAACTATTTTCTAGTTTGCATTTAGTCTTTTAAACATATATTGATGAACTATTATCTTTCATGGTGAACACCCATATACCATTTTCTGCATATTTAGAACTTGTGCAAATTTCGCTCTCTTTCCGTTATAACTGGCATCGTGAATACAACCAGATAACCCCATCAATACAAGGCTAGGTGAACCTATAAAAAATACACAAGTATCTTGGTATATTTTCCAGATCAAAATAATATAAAGCCTGAATTATAACTGACGGATATCGCCTGTGGTGGAGTGCTTTTTGAGTATAGTGTTCAGCTTAAAAGCTGAACACTAGACTCAAAAAACACTACTCCACAGGTGATGTTCATAACTACTGAGATTATTTAAAAATATGACATTAAGGATTTCTTTACAAAGAAAAACATTCGGTGAGATTACCATGTGACCATTTGTAAGTCAGCTTTGACCTGTAGCAATTTAATAGTAGGTGTTAGCCGGGTAACTGAAAATATATTTGTGATATTTCTAACATTTTTGTTTTATCAAAACATAGACAAAATATTTAATTTTCAGCAAACTCTCAAATGTTATTTCCTTTATCTGTAAATCATCTTTAACTATTATAACTCGAAAGATGTATATATTTACATTACGTTCTGAGAGGACCTTCCACCCAAACAACCTTTTATCTGCACTCTTAGTAACGAGAACCAAGGAAATTTAAGGTAAATTTTTAAGAGTTTCAAAAATACTTCGGGTCTATGGGGTTTCGAAGGAACTCTTTCAATCTTTTACAAAAATCAGTATTTGCTAGTAAACATAGCAACCGTGGCTTAAGTGAATTGTTTCGTTCAATGCACGCATATAACATACTAATAAAGGTTCAAGTATCAAAACAAATGGTTGCTATGAGCGTAATTGTTATTGATAGATCCCAAATAATCAGTATTTTTGAAATGAAAAGATTTGTTAACTTTTGAAAAGAATAGCTTCAACCTTTTTAAATTACTTAAAAAGTTTAACATTGGATTATTTGCTGGGGCCATTTTAGCAAAAATCCCCAAATTGGGAAATTTTTAACCAACTGAATCCGTCTACCTTAAGACAAGAAATCAACTTACCACCAATATAAAGAGCTCCTTCTATATCTTTATCATATGACATTGTAGCTACGGCTACCATTTTGTTATTGACCGTCATTCGAAAGAAGGTACCAATTCGATCAATGTTTACAGTATTGATAGCACCATTACATAGTGAATAAGAAACACTGTTCCATAACTTCATATCATCATGCCATGTTATGAGTACATCATTTGAAACAGAATCTTTATATACCAATTGTAACTACAAGAATTATGTATAAGCCACACAGTTAGCATAAAAAATACAAAACCTTGACTAATATGTTATTGACATTACAAGCTTTCATGTTATGTATTTGGAATTTTGACCAAAATAGGGTGATTATGTGACTTCAAGATCAATTTTCAAAATTTTTCATTCTCAGAATATCGTATTTACTTATAAACACTCAATCTATAATTCTGACGAACAGCAGAAACAAATGCTTCAAACCAGATAAAGAAGGTTCGCCTAAATCATTGCTCCCTACATTCACAACCGTTTCAAATAAGAAATGTAGAGAAGATTAGAAACAACATACTTAGAAAGAATTGCGATGATGACGATGACGATGGTGTAGAATAAAATCCTTGAATGAGCCAGAGCCAATAATACATTTTTAAGATTTTAGAGGGGGCGCTTTTTAGTGGGTGGCAGAGAAAAGAGAGAGGCATTTATTTAATATTTTAAGATGTAATAACTCAAGGATAAGGTTTCACTACTCCCAGTTCAATTTCATTTGAATATTGTAACAAAACAGAAGGCGGTGTTGATAACATTGGGGATAACATAGGATTTTATCGATCCTATTTCTACTAAAACAAAACATTTCATTTTATATACTCTATATCTGTTGATTTTTCATTAATATTAATATTCTAGATTTTGTTATTTGGCATAATTTTGTGGCCATTGCATAGTTTTAGAGTAGAAATTTCAATTTATCCATAGTTTCAGAGTAGATTTCAACCAATCACAGTAGATAAACATGGAACTTGAAACAATTATACAAAAACTAATCCAGGCTAGACCCTTGAAACCTACTACAGTCTAGTTCCCTGAAAACATAGCTACAATATTTTAATTTAAAGAAAATTAACGTTTGTAGTAATCTTGCAATTTAGAAAACCAATCAATTGCAAGCTTAATGACATAACACCCTTCTTCACAGAGTAACTTGTTAAGATCACTTAGTTGATACATAAAGTTTATTTACCTTCCCAAGCGTTTGTTGCATATAGAGATGATTTGCGCCATCAGTGATATGCCATAACACACCATTAAATGTTGTAGTACGAAATGTTATACTCAAGTTGAAAGATGAGCTAGTGTATACATTACGATCTATTAATGCAAAACCATCAGCATTAAATGATACTTGTGGTCCCACTTCAACATATGATCGACGTAAGTTGTGAGATGCATTAAAAACAGAATGTTCCCTATGAAACAGAATTACAATAATCATTTCAATCTGTTAACCTGAATGTAAAAGTAAAATAGGAAATCCATCATAGTGTTGTCAAGGTGACAAGAGTCCTAGAGTTAAAAAGCATGCAATTTATTGATTTATTTGATTAGGTATCACCCATAAAGTCAGCATGACATGTGCTGAATACGATCATTTTCCCGTAGACACATTATTGCTCCTCTCATCACCCTATTATTTTCATGTTCCCGTACACACACTATTGCTCCTCTCATCACCCTATTATTTTCATTTGCCTGTACACACACTATTGCTCCTCTCATTACCCTATTATTTTCATGTTCCCGTACACACACTATTGCTTCTCCCATCACCCTATTATTTTCATTTTCCTGTACACACACTATTGCTCCTCTCATCACCCTATTATTTTCATTTGCCTGTACACACACTATTGCTCCTTTCATTACCCTATTATTTTCATTTGCCTGTACACACACTATTGCTCCTCTCATTACCCTATTATTTTCATTTGCCTGTACACGCACTATTGCTCCTTTCATCACCCTATTATTTTCATGTTCCCGTACACACACTATTGCTCCTCTCATTACCCTATTATTTTCATTTGCCTGTACACACACTATTGATCCTCTCACCACCCTATTATTTTCATTTGCCAGTACACACACTATTGCTCCTCTCATCACCCTATTATTTTCATTTGCCTGTACACACACAATTGCTCCTCTCATTACCCTATTATTTTTATTTTCTTGTACACACACTGTTGCTTCTCTCATCACCCTATTATTTTCATCTTCCCGTACACATACTATTGCTCCTCTCATCACCCTATTATTTTGGCTTTATTTTGCGAACTAAAAAGTTACTTTATCAATGTATTCTTGAAATTGTATTTTAAAAAATGGTCAAGCCTAAAAATAATTGTTGGACGTCACCTGTCCTATTTTGCCAATAAGGGCAAATGAATCTATGGCCACTTTTGTTGGTCTCTCATGTTGTGATGAATGTACAAATTGATTGGACAAAATCAACAATATATCATGATAATGATGGGGTCAAGCCAAAAGCATACAGCTATTATTAATTTATATAATTATATTGAAAATAAGTATGATAGAATATCACAACAAATCCATCTATTTTCAAGTTTCGCTCACATCCTGTGAACATGTTCACACTGGATACAATTTAAACAAATGTATACAATTAATTTATTGTTTATTATTGTTTTATTTTTATTGTACATTATATACAATATAAAAATAATTTAAAATAGCTCTAAAGACATTGATTTATAGATTTGCTGTGATATTTTATCCAAGACCACAATTACTTATTATAATTATATTTGTTCTAAATCATGTAGTGGTCAGAAAACTACAAAATAATTTCATAATCATGCAGTCCCTGCACATAAAGGAAGTTATTGCGCATTACGACAAGTTTCTACTTTAAGCAGCTAATGCCTCGTATTCATATATAGGTCAATACAGATCATACATAATTTCGAGATATGTTAGACTGTATTTTGGTCTCTTACACTATGTTCACGACAGATTATTATCATACCTTAATTTTAAATTAAATGTTCGACTTGTTTCAGCTAATTCTAATTTTCGAATACTTCCATAAAAATCTTTTCCAGTTGGATTCTGAAAATAAGAAGAGTGATTGCACATGATAATGAAATCATCATTATAAATTATTCAAGAAAGTAATATTTTATGAATAGTATCATGAATTATTGAACTACCAGCAGAACAAAAAAGCCAATCAAAATACCGGATTTAGGTATTCAATAGCGACTGCAACAAGTTTGAGTGACCAACATGAGAAGTGTAATATTAAGGATATTAAGTTTAATTTTCTTAAATCACATATTTGGAAGAGTAAACAAAAACAAACCTGTAGTAGAGATATATTCGCACCATCAGGAACCCCGCCTATATATAATGGTAACAATAAATCCATTGGTGTATAAATATTACCATTTTCTGCATTGTGATATTCTTGTGTATCAGAAACCAACATTGCACCAAATTGTGAAATACGAATTAGATACACCTAAAACATTAAAATAAATGCTCGTTATCACTCTGGAGGAGAGATGTTTTAGAATATTTTCAGCCAATTTGTCGGAAAATATTCTGATAAATCTTTCCTCCATAGTGATGTCTATCAGCTATTTTAAAACAACCAATTATAATGCAGTGCTCAAAATAAGAATAAGTAATTACTGTGGAGGAGAGTTCTCACTTATATGCATATAAAAGAATGCTTACTTGTGGAGGAATACACTGTGGAGGAGACTGCTTACATTATGAACATATGTTATTAATGGACAAAAGAATAGTTTGTTTACAGTACGCACACAAATTTGTAGTTCCTGTATTGATAAAATAATTCAGAATATTATCATAAATCCTCTATTTAGCGCCCACTCTTGAATAAGTGCACGCTCTAATTAGTGCCCCCTATAATTAGGGGAATAAAGCATATCATGAGGGAAGGAATCTTTTGGCAGTCCAAATGGGCATGAGCCTGAACATGATTCGTTCAAAACTATCACGTAATGTCAACTAATCGATAATTACGATTTCAATGAGGAATTCATTGTCATTTTGTTGACATTATCTTTATTTCATTGTCAAGAGTCTTCATTTTTGATATTGTGCATTTTTGTCTAATAATCACCCACTATACGTACGACATTGGCACACTTTTAAGAGCAATACTTGCTAAATCATTAGAAACTGATACCGTGGAATGTGTTTTGATAAAAATTGAAAACAACTGTCTTGCGAGGAGATGGTTTAATAAAAAAACCCTAAAACATAAAAAAAAACTAAAAATCTATTAAAATTTCTAAATAAATTCCCCCCCACCCACTTAATTAAATTTCAAAAAAATTCCCAACATCGCTTTGAAGTTATTTCAATGTTGATCCAATGTCATTTGTCTGCAGGGTATATAACAAGTTTGACATCAATCTGCATTCAAGTTACAACTTTACATAAATTTAATTTACTTCTCTTTCTCATGTAATTATATAATTTTCTTACCCTAACCCACTTGCCAGTACTATAACTCTGATCAGTAGACATCTTAACCTTTCCACTACCAGCATCAAATTGATAGACTAATCTTCCATTCACTAATTCAAGTGTAATATATACAGGATTTGTTACGTTGTGATTCCATGCATACAACAGTACTCCATCAGGTAAGAATGCACGAAACTCTACCGTTACAACAAAACTAAAAAAAAAAGGTAATAACCAAATGATACATAGGTATCAGTCTATGTTTCTACGAATATCCAACTTTAAGTATTTTAATATCACACAATATTGAACTTTACATCGGAAACTCTCTCAAGGGTCAAATGTATACTGAAGAGAACTAGCTTAATTTTTTGATAATGTTTTTGCAGATCAAGAGTGAAGGGAGACTCATACTGAGAAACCGGCAAAAGTATATAAATAAGTAAAGAAGCTGTATAAGGTCTATATTGTTGTTCTGGATAAATTAGACGATTTCTGTAAAACCAGAAATACAGTTTGAACTGGTAATTATAATCTGTATCATTCAATCTGTAATAATATTTTCAATGATTGGTTTACAATCAATTTAAATCAAATTTCTTGACCATGTGCTCCAAATCTACTAAACTCAAACAGAAATGATTTAAATTACAAGCAAGGTAGGACGTAAAACATGGTGTTAAGCAAGGTATGACGTAAAACATGGTGTTAAGCAAGGTAGGACGTAAAACATGGTGTTAAGTGAGTGTAGGACGTAAAACATGGTGTTAAGCAAGGTAGGCCGTAAAACATGGTGTTAAGCGAGGTATGCCGTAAAACATGGTGTTAAGCAAGGTATGCCGTAAAACATGGTGTTAAGCAAGGTAGGCCATAAAACATGGTGTTGAGTAATGTAGGACGTAAAACATTGTGTTAAGCGAGTGTAGGACAAAAAACATGATGTTAAGCAAGGTAGGACGTAAAACATTGTGTTAAGCGAGTGTAGGACAAAAAACATGGTGTTAAGCAAGGTAGGACGTAAAACATGGTGTCAGCAAGGTATGATGTAAAACATGGTGTTAGGTGAGTGTAGGACATACAACATTGTGTTAAGCAGGTGTAGAATGTTACTTACTCAGTGGGTGGTATTTTCTATCTCATTTTTCATGGCAAATTAACTGTTTCTACTTTTAGCAGAACGAGATGTTCCATTGATTCAAAATTTAACAATCCACTGCACATGTGCAAGAGAGGAATATACCGGTTTCAACACTCCGCCAAGTACATAATCACATTTACAACGTGTAAAGGTTGCTTTTCATTAAGAAAATAATTATGTGTGAAAGCAAAAAGAAGACATTCCATTGGTAGAAATTGACATCACATCATATGAAATGTTTTATCTAGTGTAAATCTACCTTTAGGTTGTCAATTACTGAATAAGATCTTATATAGACCGTCCATGTAGTGTTCAAAATAAGAGCAAATAATCACTGTGGAAGAGGAATTTTTAGCGTAGCTTCAAGCTTTCTAGTCTGAAGCTACATCCAAAAATCCCTCCTCTACAGTGATTATTTCATGCTGTGCAGAAACAACATACTTTATACTGAAATATGATAGCAAAATTTTCTTTTCATTTTCTGGAGGTTCTAACGCTAACAGAGAATCACCACTGAAACCAATCCAGTCAGTATTATTGCTATATTGTAACTGTTTTAAAGGCAGTGCACATGTGGGAGGAGATACAGTAGTCGGTGGTAATGTTGGTAGTTCAGTTGTAGGAAATGCTTGAGGAGGTATACTAACTTCATCCATGGATATCAGCATACTTGTATGGAGTAATGAGTCCAGATAGCTAGATAAAAGAATCACTTTTACATATTACTTCTAAATTTAACATATTTTGTGATCAAAACAACAACAAGCTCACAGATTTAGTACTTCAGTCAGTAGATATATAACATATTTAGTGATTGAAGCAACAATAACTTCACATATTTAGTACTTCGGTCAGGTTCAAATAAGATGTTTATATTTTCAATGTATTGAAAACAATGAGTAAACCTAATGGTTGTTAGTTGACAATGATATAGGCATTAAATGCAAAAACGGAAGAAGTAAAATTCAAAGACTACAAAAGTGACCATTGAGTATCCATTCGATAAACATGAAGATAATTATAGGTAAAAACAACAGAAAAATCTTTAAATATTAAGTATATACTAGACCATACAATACACTATTAACCAAGGGAATAAGGGAATGTACGCTAGACAATACAATGTACCATCGACTATGGGAATGAGGGAATCTGTATTCATCAACCCTGCTGTAAGTTTTTATTGTTCTTATATAGATAGTACTAAAGTGAATTTGATTTACTGATATCTGTAAAGACACCACCAAAATTAACAGCTGTGGAAGAGAATATGGCAGATAACATTTAAACTTCCATTAAACTTGACAGGCTTAATTTGACAAGTTTAAAACAACAAGTTTGGAGACATTGCTCGAAGTACATTAACACAGTGGTTAAGTGATTTTTGAGTATTGCTTCCTTCAGACATAGCTATGCTCAAAAATTACTCAACACAGTGATTATGACTCATATTTGGAGTACTAGGAGATCTTACTTAACATTATTCAGAGTAAAACTATTTATGTCTCCAACAAATCCACTGAAAACTGGTACATCCTGTGAAATATTTTTATTATGTCCAATTACTAATGTTCCTTCTAGTTGTACATCAAGTGATGCCAGTTTAATAGATTTTTCTACTCTGCCATGGTCAATATTCAGCAAAATACTATAAAGAGAGGATAAGAGTTCAAAAAAAAACACGAATATTAAAATATTTCAGTAACAGCAATACCTACATAACATCTAAAGATACTCAATCAGTGAAAATTAAAATAGACCAACGAGCCAATGATATTGCAAATAAGTGACTTCTTCAAATTGAATAAACCAATCAATTACAGGCTTGTTGACAATGAAAACAGTGAAAACAGTGCTTGATATAAATAATCACTGTAAGGTTTTTGAGTATATCATCAAACTTAGTAGTAGCCTACAAGGTTTAAACATAATAAACATAAGGCTTTGTAGCCTGTAGCTATGCTAAAAAATGACACGGAGTGTGTTTTTCTTTTTTTTACTATCATGAGAAAGTTTTCACCTAGCATAAATCCATATTTAGTTGTCATCAGATTAAATTATGTCGTAACCAAGTACATTAATGTCATAATGTCATAAACTTTCACGGAAAGATATTTTTGCGTTATTCGCAGATTTTGCAGAAATCCAAGTATATTCTCGTGAAAATTGCTTTGCTGCTTCAACCACGAAAGTTTATTCTCACAAAGGTTTCTTGTATGGTCTTGCAAAATATAGCTCAACCGCAAAATGTCTTCCCATGAAACACCAACATTTCATGTTTCTTTCTTCCCGAAAAAGTTTCTGACATTAAAGTAATGCATCAACATTATTTTTCTTGAAGCAGATGTAAACAGTGCTCCTTAGCTTTTCCAGTATGCTGGTAATATTACATAGTTCGTTTTACATGATCTTACCTTGTTTGAGTCAGAGTAATGTTAACATGATGGTACATTCCATCATTTAATGTTTGGTCTGTAGAATACACAACTGATTTGTTGATATTGAGATAAATGTTTCCATGATAAATTGAAACATACAAGGAGATATTCTAAAAATATTTGCACACAAGAATAATTGATTTGCTCTAAATAAAGGGTAGATGATGAAACATATTTGAATTAGTATTTTGTGTTCTTCTGAAAGAGAAAAGTAGTGAATCAATGATTTTAAAATCTATTGGCTACCTCAATAAATAAGCCAATCAGTTTCAAAAGTGTTGAACTACTACTCTTCTACACAGATTATAATTAAAGAGTCGTCCATTTAGTATGCAAAAATATAAATTTTTGACCCTCTATCCTTCTTTTGTCGTACCAAATGTCACAGTCAACATAATAAATGGCGGATTCAAAGCATTAAAGTATATAGCAAACAAATTTAAAATGGAATAGAACATCAAAAATGCTTTTGTTATTATTGCATGAAGTTTTAAGCCTATTACTGAGTGGCCGAAATAAGAGTAATAATCACTGTGAAGGAGAAATTTTTGAGCATATTCAGGCTTTGTAATCTGAAGCTATGCTCAGAAATCACTTCTCCTCCACAGTGAATATTTGCTCTTATTTCAAACACTACCAATATTTTAGCCTGAAAATAAATCTTGGACCACACTTGTGGAATAGATCTTTTTGAATATAGTTTTCTGCTGCAGCTAAAAACTATACTCTAAAAACGATCACTAAAAATACTTCTCCAAAGGTGTAGTACACAAGTTATTTTCAGATAGGTATTTTTAAATTCCAAATTACCTTATTTCCATAAGATAGTACAGTACCACTCGCCACATTTGTTTTGAAAGAAAATGCAATCATTGTTAAAGTTGGAATATTTACAGATAGATAGGAGTGGCTACCAGGGAAGAAATGTACACCTTGCTCTACCTAATAGAGAAGAAACAGTATTATATACAAAATAACATGCACACTGATCATACCTGAACCTTTCAAGGTCTAAACATTATCAGGAGAAGTGGAGAAATTCTGTTATCTAATAATACTTGGACAAACAAGATGACTGCCACACAGTGAGCATAGAAAACACATAGTTTCTTCATATGTCTACTAATATTTTTATGAAATGAAACTTTCTAGCTTAAAAGGTAAAAGTTAAGTGACAAAGGAAATTATGTCATGTGTTTCACTACAAATTTGAGTTGGGAGGAGAAGATATTATTTTCTTTTCTTGTAAATTAAAATTCTTGTTTCTTTGAGGTAGCACAAAAAAATTAGACTACCTTTAAATTGATTTGAATGGTCAATTTTTATTGTGGAATTTTTTTTCGGTGTTGTCAAAAAGTCAAACTGAAAACAACTACCTTGTGAATGAGAGCATATGAAAAAAGCAAAATGTTTTATTTTATTTTGTATATATTTTTACCATTGCGCATGTAAATGTTTTTTATCAGCAGTCACGTTGTAAATGCATAAAGTAAACTAACCTCTGCTAAGCAACCATCAAATTTTACACCAAATGAACTAAATCCTTTCAAAGTTCTCATTTCCATAGTTTCACCATTAGACACATTAAGTGATGACATGCATCCAGCAAAATGAGAGCTAGTTAAATAAAGTAAGGTTAGAATGATTATACTAATTTATTCATAGGCACAGTGTGAAAAAGGGCTGCTGAATGTAATTAATATATTCAAGTTTGCAAAGTCAGGATGGAGACCCTAGGTTCGCAAGTGAAAACTTTCTGACAGTCGAGATACCCATAGGCAGTCAGGCAGTCATTAGGACCATCAGGTATCAGGGTTGAGTTGGTGATTTGTATGGAGAGATTTTTGCAGAAAAAGTAAGACACAGCAACTAAAAACTCATGGTAAAGATCTTAATTTAAGAAAAGGAGAAGATTACATTTAGGAACTTTACATTATGAGATTTTATGATAAGCTTTACTTTACTAAACATGAGGAGTTACATTAAAAGTAGTTAACATTTTTTATGACAAGAGTACTGTGTTGATGATCTTGCAGCCGATTGATTTCTTTTTACTGAAAATCTTTTGTTGACAAATAACTCTTCATCATATTATAAGAAACATACCGTTGATTAGAAGTGTTGTTAAAGCCACCAAGAAACAAACGTTCACCATCAACATAAAAGTTATTTTGAACAGGATGTGTATTCATTTCAATCATCGTGTTCTCATTATGTAGTGACATACTAAGATTTCCATGCATGACCCCAAGATACATGCTATACCACAATCCATTTGTAAATGATGATAAGCGACTTCTTAAGACGATCGATGACGTTTCGTTGGGTGACATGGAAACCATTATATGTCCATCAATAAGCGATAATGATAATAAAATGTGCTACAACAAACAATAATAAGACAAATTATAATCATCTTGATTAGCTGAATCCTTATTTGTACTAATTTTCGTGCACTACTTGCATTATAATGATTGACATGAACTGGTGAAGTAATGAAAATAATATCAAAGTTTTTCTTTCAAAATTAATTTTTTGTAGATATAAAGAAACAAAACAATCTACTGAAGAGAGTAATGAGTCAATGAGCTTGCAATAGATTGGTTTCTTCGTACCAAAGAAGCCAATCCATTACAAGCTCATTGACTTAACACACTTCCGCACAGAAAGGTGTTATGTCAATTCGGTGTTGTCAATGAACTTGCAATTGATTGATCTCTTCTGTACGAAAAAACATTTCATTGTAATAAGATCATTGACAAAACAATCTTCTCTTTAAATTTTGTTTTTAAGAAGGCTCCTAATGGCAATTATATTACATTGGATACCTGGTTTATAATTTAGATACCTGGTTTATATTTTGTATAGCAAGCAAAGTACCATTTGCTTTGAATGATCGAAACTTCAATTGGATATTGAAATCGCCAAGAATGGTGAAATTATTCATCTTTTGTACGACATAACCATTTCCATAAAAACTAGCTCCATTTACTTGCACTTCCCTTTCTCTGAAACATAATTTAATAAACATTATTAACACTTAACATCCCACAGCATTTTTATTACACTTTGTGATTTTTTTTCTTCAATATTTCAAAGGGTCATGTCATTGGGACTCATTCAATTGCAACTTTAATACAGATTTTGAAGAAAATGGTCTTGGTTTTTGTAGCTAACATGCAAATCAAAATATTATGATCATTTGAGTGGGAGTTCCTCTCAGAACATATGTCTTTTAGGTTTTAAGGGTTCTATGGACTACAGCATAATGTCTTTAATATTCTATGGGTTATGACATACGTCTTTTCGGTTTTATGAAGGTTTTAAGAACAACCAGAAACATAGCTTCATTGGTGCCGTCGTTTCAAAAGCTTGTATTGTGTTTGAGCAATTTTATGAAAATATTTTGTATGACAATAGCTGGTGCTGAACATTAGCTTATAAGAAGTAATTTTAAATTGACATTTACAAAGGAGTCAATGATCTTGCAATTGATTGGTTTCTTCATAACAAATGTTCCAATAAAATGCAGTTACGTTGACATAACATCCTTCTCCACATCTGCTATAAACACTTACTTTCTCTTTCCATCACAGAAAGTCACATTTGATATGTTTGCAGGTAATAAAGATATTTGATTTTTATTTACTTTAAAGTTTCCAAGACAACCAATAAAAGATGGTTCATTTTGTTCCTAGAAATAAATGGACATTTATCTGGTCATTGCAAGTCTGGATATAATCACCACAAAACACCTGTTCATCTTTCAAGATGAACACTACACTGAAGAATACTCCTTCATAGGTGATGTCTGACAATTACATTCAGGCTTGTGTTATGACAAATCAGTTTTACTTCAGATTATCATAGAGTGAATGTTCGAACAAATTTAGTAAACAAGGCTTAAAATAACTGTTAGCCATCACCTGCAGACTCCTCCATGGGTGATGTCATCACCTGCAGACTCTTTCACATGTGATGTTATTGCCTGCAGATTC
Source organism: Neoturris breviconis (assembly GCA_032360805.1). Classification (NCBI taxonomy): domain Eukaryota; kingdom Metazoa; phylum Cnidaria; class Hydrozoa; order Anthoathecata; family Pandeidae; genus Neoturris; species Neoturris breviconis. The sequence goes on from JAULBZ010000125.1 coordinate 16,144, forward strand.
CTCCACAGGTGATGTTACCATCTGCAGACTCCTCCACGAGTGATAGTCAACGTCATCACCTGCAGACCCCTCCATGAGTGATGTCATCACCTGTAAACTCCACCATGGGTTATGCAATCACCTGCCGACTCCTTGATGATTGATGTTATCATATGCAGACTCCTTCATGGGTGATGTCACCACCAGTTGATTCCTTCATGGGTGATGTTATCACCTGCAAACTCCTTCATGGATGATGCCTGACAGTTATTTAAAGGCTTGTATATTGTTTTTGAGTATAGTTTCAGTTGGAAATCTGAAAATTATCCTCAAAAACACTCCTCCAATGGTGATATTGACAGTTATATTAAGGATTGATAAAAATACTGCAGACTCATTTGTGTTCAAGCAAGCTCACAATCAAAATGGTTCAAGAGCTCCCAACTTGTTCAAAGTCCACAGTAAAGGCTCCATTATGACCACCAAAATTTACAAAAATATACAATAATTAAAATGTCTTTAATGCAAAAAGGGTACATTTTCCTTGAATCTGAGGAGGGTGGTGTCTGAATCCCAGACCCTCATTTGGGCTAGATTATCCTCTACCTAACATCTTTTATGTAGATTTTGAACAAGTTTTTGCCCATTGGACTTATGTGCAGTAGAAATTATGTTAAGCCAAGAGAAGGCCTATAATTGGGGTCTTCAATTCTTCATTTTTTTTACTCTAAGTTATTTTACTCACACTAGCAATCTTTACTTCAATTTCACCTATATGATGTCTACCATCAAATGCATCTTTGTTATTGTTAGCTTCAAAACTACCATATGTTCTACTGTATCCAGTATCTAATGATGTGACAGTAACTCTTGATGATGTATTCAATCTAATGGAAAAATAAATTATAAATTACCTAGCCATGTCTGGTTTGAATAACAGAGAAAAATAATACATTATATTCCATTTGGAATTTGGTCATCTTCTTCTCTTTGTTATGTCAAGCTTAGATAACAGAGAGGTAACAGATAAAAGATACATTAGGTTCGACAAGATAACTTGATTATTTTCTTCTTTTTACATCTCTGGATTAGATAACAGAGATTTGAAGATGTAGTCTCTCAAAGAATAATATGTATTCTAGTTAGCTAAGTCTAATTTTGTACAAATAAAAGTAATGATAAATTGCATTTACCTTGAGAATAGCACCTTCTTCCAAGAATCATCAGAAACATTGACATCCCAATTAGTAGATGAAAATATCCCATAACTTGTTCCATAATCAACAACAAGACGAGAGTTTTTAACAGATAGTTTTGTAAAAGTCTAAAATACATAATAATTAAAGTAGTATTGTCACTTAAACGAGTTTCAAACTTATAACACAGTAGGTCAAAACTTGTTCAAAGTCAGCAACAACTGCATCATAAATGTGAAATAGGCTTTACTAAAAATGTGTTGTTGAAAAGTAATGGCTAAAGATTTTCCGTTCGATGTTGATTACATGTGACATTGAGTATGAAAATCTTAACCACTATTATGCTTAAAAGCAACGTTAGGTAAAAAGGCGTATATTATCTTTTGACAATATTTATTACTAAGAGTGTAGACACCAAATATTGTCATGCTTTCCTTTTAATATTAATATTGTCAAAAATGAGAGACTCATTTTTTTATTACTTTGTGTTATTATTACCCATTAAATACTGTAGATTAAAAAAAAAGAAAGAAATAGCTGTAAGTTGACCGGCACATAGTTAAGATTAACAGTATACCTCATTCTTTTTTATCTGTGCAATAAAAGTATTTGTTTGTTTAGTCTTAAACTCAACTTCAACTTCAGTAAACATCTGTGAAGTAGAAATATCAGGAACAGTTTTAGCAATTGTAACCTGGCCATTGAAGCGAACTGCAGCATTAACCTAAAGGAAAGAATTTCACTAGATTAGCAATTTTTCATTGATAGTTTGTTGACATTCTGTGGATTTCAAAACATTTACTGCACACCCCGAAAAAATACATTTCACTGGTAGAAATTGTTATCACACAATAAATGATAAATGATGCAAATTTCTACTAATGAAATGTCTTCTTTTTGTATTCGTGGAAATCAACCTTAACAGTATTCTATGGAGATACTTTAAGACTTTAACAGTATTATGTGGAGATACTTTAAGACTTTAAGAGTACATACCTCCTGTGCTATTTGTTTTATCTTTGCAAGTTTTTTCCGAAGATTAACCAATCGTTGATTTAACGACAATTTTGTTTCGTTAAATTGATTAATTAATTGCATTGATTGGTCGATTTGATTTATAATCACTGAGCTATTGTTCAATCTTCCATTAATTATATTTCCTAGAATTAAAACAAAATTCACGGTGATGCAAATAGATGCTTAATTTCTCAGTGTTGGAAATAAGAGCAAATAATCACTGTGGAGAAGTGATTTTGTAGCATATCTTCTGGTTATCAGGCTTAAAGATTATTTACTCTTATTAGTTATTTCATCAGTGTCAATTCCAGTTTATATCATAGTTTAAATTTATGGTTATAATTTTTTCTCAAGTTTGTTTACAAACGTCTTACAAATTCAAGTTCTTTTTATCATAATTTACTGCTGGAGGCGATGCACAATTTCAATAATGATATATACTGCACAAAATTACACAGCCACTTTTCTTTAGTTAATTCATTTATAGACTTGGACACTATTGTCTACTGAGAATTTCAGACAAAATATGGGTCTATGTTTCAAATTTGACCATAAATAAACTCTTTGAAACGAAACATAATTAAATACCTTTCCGAGTAGCATCATTGAATAATCTGCTTGCATTGATAATACTTTCATTACACACCAACACTTTTGTTTGCAAATCTGTAATGTTATTTCTCATCTCCCTTGTATCATTCAACGCTATCAAGTTTGTATTATTGTTGATTAGAATATCCAAGGTTAATTCTAATATATTAAACTTTAACTTGTTGTCAGATATAACTGGTAGTATTTGTTGCTGAAGCTGAAACACATCATTCCATGTCTTTTTATCATCAACTGATGTCACATTCAGTGAACTTAAATTCTTCAACAGATCTAAAAATCAAAGCGACAAAAAATTGGGAATCTGAAGGAAGATTTACACTAGGCTAATTCAGTCGCACGATTTCTAAATGAAGCTATGACATTGGTTGAAAGTGACAACAACGAGTGAAATAAGAATTAAAACTTCATTTAGTAATAAAGTAGCAGGGGCGTTCATTTGGATAAAAAATGTCCCAGTTAACCGGGGCACTTTGTTTGCTGGGATCTCGTATCAGTTAATATTCCATATGAACATGCACTGAAGTTCATCTCAGCAAACTGGTGGCAGACACAATCTTTTAGGAATGATAATGAAGGTTAATCAAAGGTCAATCTTGTCCAACATTACCCAACACTGTTCCCTAATAAAATATTGAATTATTAGAGCCTGCAATGCCTGAATGCACTAATTTTTCATTTCAATATAATGTGTCTTTCATGGATTTCAATACCGGCACATAAATTTGAGTGATTTTAACAATAATTTTGATGCATCAAGTGAAACCTTAAAGATTCTGAGATCTCAACCTTTTGTAGAAATTGATTCAACAACATTTACCTTGTATGTTTTCTTTTGTTACCATAGTGTTATCTAGTAGCCTTTTACTTGCTTTTAGTTCATTGGATGCTGAAATATTATGTCCATCGTACAAAGCAAGCTGAAAATTAAGGTTATTATTATTAGGGATGGATTTCTTCTCACCTATATTATGGGTAAGCAAGAAGCATGAAGCAATAATGGTACAGAACCAAATGCTTTCCATGCATGCTCTTTGAAACAAAATTCTTTGAGCTTATATAATTTCAAGGTTTTTTTCATGAGTTTATAACTAAGGAATTTATAACCGTGTGGATGACAACATGGTAAAGTGATTTTTAACTGTGTGGATGACAACATGGTAAAGTGATTTTTAACTGTGTGGATGACAACATGGTAAAGTGATTTATAACTGTGTGGATGACAACAAAGTAAAATAATAAAATACTCCCATTGTTTGTTTCATCATTAAGGTTATTTAAAGGAAAACAAAAAATCATGAATTCACCACCAAGAGCAAAATAATCACTGTAGAGGAGGGGTTCTTCAGCATAAATTCAAGCTATAAAGTCTGATGTTATACTCAAAAATCACTTCTCAAAAGTGATTATTTCTTATGTGCAGAGAAATACAGTATCATAACAAATGCTTTTGTTTGAAAAACTTTAAGTAATTTTGACTGTAAAAAATCTTAGTTTGTTGAAACCAGCAAAAGAATGTTCAAAATAGAATCAATCGTTCATTTAAATTAAGACGTAACACTAAATTCAAGCCTTAAAATAATTGTCGGACATCACTTGTGGAAGAGTGTTACACTCCTCCACAGGTAATATCTGAGAGTTATATCAAGGCTTGCAAATCTAACCATAGAAAGGGCTTTTTGTAATGTTTCATTTGCCATTGTAGAATACACACTTGATTCGTTCATACTACGTGTTATGGTTTGATAAGTTTTCATAGCATACAATGCTTTCTCACCGCGATGTTTTACTGCATCAAAAGACCTAAATATTACATTGGTAATGTTAAATGGAAAGCAGGTATAGAGGTAAAGTGTCCTACTTAGGTAATAGACATTATTTACTTTATTTAATGTAAACCAGGTACGAAAATTATTGACAATCTTGTTTGATGGAATCAAGCTAGATCTGATTCACATTCTAGAAAATGAATCCTGAGCTTTGCTCTAAGGCTTGGGTAATGGTGGTGAGAATTGGATTGATTAGCTAGAAAAACTTCAATGAAATATTTACATACTGTGTCATATTTTGTGCTTGCGTATTCATGTCAACAGCCTTTTGTTGAACTTCATGAAGCAATTTCTCATTTACAATGCTTGTATCTTCATTTAAAGTCTTGTTGAGTTGTTTGATCTGTTCTGATACACTACCCCTTTCACAACAGAGAGATGTATTGGTTGTCTAAATAATATATAGATAGTCTATAAACTCTGTGTTGTTGAAAATCATTGTCTCCCTATTTAATTGTCATTGGATACTATCAATTTTCACTTCTGTATAACATTAGGAGATGGATTCATGATGGTTAAGGACCCATCTTCAAATAAATATCTGCAATGAATCGTCAATGACTGATTGGTTGTATGTGTCAAGGAGACCAATCAATTGTTTGCACTTATATATTAGGATTCTTTTAAACAAATTAATTATTTTTTATATTATATTTGGACAAGGTCGTAATGTAGTTTATATTCTCTGCCAGCACACAACATCATAACAATGTCAAAACACCATTGAACCAACATTGCAACGTCATTTTGTTTCAACATTGTTCCAGCATAGTGCGCCCACTGGATGTAATACTAATTTTACCTGTTGATCAATTTTTGTTGAGCTCACCAAATCACGACTTTGTTGTATAACTACCGAGGAAGTTTGAAGCAAAGTTTTACTACTCATTAAAGTCTCATTGTTTGAAGATATCACATTCTAAATGGAAGAAAATATTATTGTAACATAGATTTGTGATGTTTTGAATATTCAATGAGAAGTAAACTTTTTGAGCATAACATTTTATCTAGTGATGATTGTTCGCTTATTTCAACTAGTGTCAATACCTAAGCAAAAAAACAAAAAGCTTGTGGATGAGTGTTCTGTGTACATTTTTTAGCTTTGCAAAAAACATTCCTCCACAGGTGATGTTCAGCATAATTACTTTTAGGCTTGTCATATAATAAATGATAGAAAAACCAACCTTCAATTGTTGTAACGAAGACAATAATCTAGTGTAGTTACGATCAAGTCTATTTTTCATATCTTTCAATGATTTCAATTGATTTTGTAACTTATTATGTTCAGTAGCAATAGTTTGATATTTTCTCCTCAATAATGAAACATTATTTTGTAGCTGGAATGTTGTATTAAGTTTTATTGTCAAATATTCTTGTAGTTTTACGGTATTTTCTACGGCTTGTGTAAAGTTATTCAAACTTTTGTTAACATTGTTTGAAAAATCAATTGTTGTATTCATCTGTGCTTTGATGTCCATCAACCACATAGTCGCCATTTCAATAAAAGAATCCATCATAACTTGATGATTAAAGATGGTAACATTTGCATCTATAGTTACAAAAAATAGAAAAGTTATACAGTATGCACTCCCCCACAGCCCAGTCGTCTAACCCTGAGAGCGCACTTCAATATAGTAAATAATCCTCTTTGATGTTTCATTAACAAAACAAATTTGAGCAACTTTTTAAATTGCTTCTGGTACTGGGCTTTCTGATTGTTCAGGTCCCATTCTTGCCGGCACGTAAACAATACCTTGTTTTGATATACTTAAGTTGTCTTTTTTACTTTTAAAATGTCACACACTCATTGGGATGCAAGTTAAAAATTGTGTTTTTGCATGCAATTCACATGGAAATATTGCAGAAATTTATCAATTCTTCTGTCTCAGAAAGTTACACGAGTTGTGATATAGTGAAGTTTGAACTCACATCACATTCCGATCCCACTATAACCTACTAGGCTATAAAACATAAAGTTAGAGGGTTGCATGTTTGTTACACAGAAATATTCTGAATGAAAACTGACATTAATTTTAACATAATTTACCAAGAACAAGTAAGAGTGCTGCATTTGCTTCTTTCTCTATCCCTTGTATTCTTTGTATTTCTAATTTACTCTTGTTTGAATGATCCGACAGATTTAACAACATGTTTGTACTCTAAATAGTAAACGAGACAGATTTAACAACATGTTTGTACTCTAAATAATAAACGAGACAAATTTAACAACATGTTTGTACTCTAAATAGTAAACCAGAACATAAATAATCATATTCAATTTCAGTATTCACAGTGAAGATTATTCAGGTTTTGAAATTATTACCTGCACACAGGAGAGTTTTTTGAACATGCAAATCTGAAAACTATACTCAAAAACCCTCCTCCATGGGTGGTGTCAGACAATTATTTTAAGACTAGGTTTCATTTATATAAATTCATCACTCATGAATATGAATATAACACGATTCAGTTTTTTTTAGGTGAATAAGTTCTTGTAGCTTTATTATGTCGATCAAACAGTAAGATCCTAACTAAGATCCTGACTAATTTTTTTTTAAATTTAACAATCTTAGATGGTGCAGTATATCAATTCATTATACATTATGACAGAACACAAATCAAAATATCATCAAGTTATGGTATTTGGCTATATTGCAAATGAATAAGGTAACCAAATTGTTGCAGTGTAAAATTTGTATTGTAATTTCATTCAAATAATCATCTTTTTTTAAATCTTAAATTGAATCTTGAATTATTCACTAATCCTGTTCTTTATGCTATATCATCTATATGACTGACTATCATCACTTTAAGTGTGCCACAATCCGTAGCATGTTATTCAGTTCTATTTTGAGCCTTCAGTTTTATAATATAACCAATTTATCACTTCTCATACTTGGTTGCAGGAATAGTCAAAGTCGCTAGCAATAATAATCTGATATTTTGATTAGCAGACATGTTTTTTGTTCATCTGGTTGAACTACCAGATGCACGAAAAATGCAGCAGCCAATGAAAATACTGAATTTACATATTCACGACTATAACCATTTGCATGAATTTTTTTGTTGATTTGAGTCTGGGTTTTTCTTATAAAAAGAGAACATTGCAGTTTCATTTGTTCCCCTGGTTGGTATCAAATAATATTTGTATGAAGAAAAATAGTTCTACCTGGATGTTGAGCTGATCGACAGAGCTTTGTAAGTGTGAAGATGCATATTTTGTGATTCCATCTTGAAGAAGTTTTATTCGATTATTAAATTCTCTTTGTAATACCTTAAAAATAGTTAATCATAATTATACCACAATGCATTGGATGGTGTCTATTCGGGATAGGTTGTATAATATTTAATAAACAGTATTTACCATAAAAGAACACTATAAAATGAGAGATAATACATTTAAATAGAGTTTTCCGTACATACTAATAATCTCAGGTCAGGAACCAGAATTTTACCATTTGCTTCATATAAACAGAAACACCAAACACACACAACAAAAATGGCCAAGAAGAAACAGAAATGTTGAACCACCAACCACCTGTGTAAGAGTACTTTTAAGAATAGTTTTCAGTTACATGGCTGCACCACAGAGAATGTTAGACATTTATTTCAGGCTTGAAAGAGGGGAATAATTAATGTTCATGGATGAGTTGATTATTTTTGCTGTTGTTTCAAACACTGAAACAGTTCCATACCTTTGCATCTGCAATAGCAATTGTTGTATTTTTAAAACCTTCATTAGCATTATTTAATTTTGACAACTTTTTAGAATTCATTCCTACGTCCAAGACAGTTGCTGCTAATTCATCAACATGTTTCTGCAACAACTGAGTACAATTAGGACAAGCTATAATAATAAAAATATTATAAGCACATACATGGTTACTCTTTTTTTTGTTCAACAAATTGATTTACATGCGTTGTTTATTTGATGTACCTTCTTGGAAAGTTTCAGATCTAAAGCCACATTTCCAGTTGTATACAAAACTAACAAAGGATGAAATTATTGTGCTTTTCGTGAATACTATTTTTATGGAAAGTATAGAGAGGAAGTGCTGACAAAATAGACATATGTCTACATTATATTTTTACAACTACTACATCTATTACATGCCAATTTTATATCAATTATTTATACAAGTAACAGTAATCAGATGAAAGTAAGATTTGTTTATGCATTTTGTTGATGTTTTATATTTAATATGGTTTTAGGAAAAGTTGATACATGATATATTGGCATTAACTTTCTTAGTGTAGAATTAATATTTTGCTTGATTCACATAATTATATTTAATAAGGTAATAGCAGTGACCAGTCAGCTGAATCATTCTTGCCCAGTGAGACCACAAGAAAAAGGAACATTTGATGACGTGTCACTGAACATAGAAACAGTTATGTGGTCATGCCATCTGTATTCCTGTCCTATTCTTGTTTTGAGTTAAAAAAGACAAATGGAAATCCTTTCATAGTGGTTTTTATTCTTATTTTGATCTGTATGCATCTTTACATTATTTTATTAATCTCCGTTCATAAAATCTCTAGTAATTTTTAATGTTAAAATGTTTTCATGATGAGGATAAAACCCTAAAAACATTTGCAAACCCCTCTGTGTGTTTACTAAGAAATCTAACCCACCACAATGTTCTACAGTTTAGAAGGTTAAAGAGCGTTCTAAATAAATCTTTTGAGAACACCTCTTGCAAATAGAACGTACCATCACATCCAGAAGAAGTGAAATTTGTGTGTTGTTTTAAGCATGAATTACATTGTCGTTCTCCTACACCTTGCTTACAATTACATTGACCAATGGTAGATGAACATGCATCATTTAATGAACCTGTTGTATTGCAGTGACATTCTAAAAAAGAATAACAGTGCTCAATATAAAAACTATATTCACTGTGAGGGAGCTTTAGGCTTTATAGCTGGAAGCTTTGTCTAAAATGGCTTCTCCACAATGAAAATTTGGTCCTATAATACTGTACAAATGATTATTTTAAATAAGATTGCACACTGGTTCCCAGGGCTCCAGGGCTTCTTCTCTCTTGACGTGTTCAATAACACTTTCATTTTCAACACATTTATCAGTATAGAATGCTTTCTTAGGCAGCTGGACCCCAAAATAAATTTCACCCTAAACGATCTCATGTTTTATTGGTTTCTTCATACAGAAGAAACTAATCAAATGCAAGCTAGGATTCCTCACTATAAGACAAACCTTAAAATAACTGTCAACACCTGTGTAAGAATGTTTTTGAGCATAGAGCTGAAAACTCAACACATTCTTCCATAGTTATCTTCAGTAATGTTTTTGTTTAGCTTAGACTTAGACCCTCAAGGTAAACAAACTATGAAATAAACAAAAAAATTTAGCCTTGAATTTTCATCAGTATTCTATTAGTATTCTATCACTGCACATGTACATACGGTACAAATATTAAAATTCGGAAATGTTCCAATGCAAGCCTTAAAATAATTACCGGATATCATCCGTGGATGGATGATTTTTAGTATAGATCCAGCTTGAAAGCTGAAAACAGTTATTTTAAGACTTGAAATCTCAATTTTATTTGCCATGACTTACGATCACATTTGTTTATTGGTAATCCCCATAAACCAACAGTGCAACGATCGCACAATTGACCAGTTGAATTTTGTTTGCATACACAGTAACCAGTATTGTTACATTGTAGATGTTTGGAACCAAAGATGTTACAGTTACATTGATTACACCCTGTTACGTTATTCATACCATACGTGTTAGCCTGAAGAATAACAAGATCAATAAACAAGATCAATAAAATTATCAATTAATATCTACTGCGGATTTTGAAAAATGAATGACCCAATATTAAAGTTTAATCCTTACCACACATTGTGTACATTTATCTTCAATAACATTATTCAAGCAAGAACATTTGCCTTCATCATCACAAACATTATTGATTGATCCAACCACATCACATTCACAGGCTAAACAAAACAAATCATATATCATTCATGCAATAAATTAAGTGGATATATGCTGGTTTATATTAGTAAAGACAATGTGTCTAAACCACAGGCTAAAACCAAGTAATTACGGTATGCTTGTCTATATTATTTACAGTATCAAACATATTTAAATGGTAGGTTAAACACAACAATGTATGTTTGTCCATGTTATTCAATTCTGTGTCTAAAGTATCATTTGAGAATAGGAAAGATTAGTTTATACCTTGCAATATAATTTGTACTAATAATTCTACAATATTGGTCAGAAATGATGAGACAATTTGCAAATTTTGACAAATAGATGCCACAAGTAAATGTGGAATATTGAAAAAGCGAGAAGTCTTACGACTTTTTGCAAACTTGACAAATTCTGCAGTTTCAGTACCCAAGCTCTTCGAACAAATTCGAATTTTGGTGCCATTCATCTTGTTAATTCCAATTTAATAAGGCCTTGCCTAAGTTGAAATTTCAATTTTTTGCCTTATTTGTCTTATTACCAAGATTGATTAAATAAATGTGTCAAATCCAAATAACTAAGAGAAGGTGTATTATTAATGTAGTAACAGACTAGCACAGCATAATAGAACACTGCATTGAATATGGTCAGTCTTTTATCTTTTATGTCAGTGTATAAAAGCTGAAACAATGCTAAAATCTTTTTTAAAATATGGATTATTATTTCGACCAATGGATATACTAAGGATTATAATGTCGACCAATGGATACACTAAATGTGACGAACCTTTACATTGCTGTTTACTTGCATCACCAAACCATCCATCTTTACAATTTTCACATTGTGCACCGGTTGTATTGTACAAACAGTTTGAACAATAACCAGTCAAAGCATTACATGTTGCTGAATTATTATTACACTGACATGGAATGCAATCCAATCCAAAACGGTAGTAACCAGTTGAACAACTATCACACAATGGGCCTTTATAACCATCTGAGCAATTTAAACAAGTAATAGATCTATTGACTGATTGTCTGCATAATGAAGTTGATGCAGAAGGCATACTACATGGACATTTTTTACAACTTGTTTTTGTTCCTTCAGTTGCATTCCCATAGAATCCTGCATCACACTTCTCACAATGATTTCCTGTTGTATTATGTTCACAATTTTCACAAATTCCAGATTCTTTATTGCAACTTGTAGCATGGTTGTAACATTGACACGTTACACATGATCCAGTAGAACTAGAGCTGCGGTTAACATGAAAATAACCATTTTCGCAAGTTTCACAAGAATATCCAGTATAACCGGTTGGACAGTTACAATCTTCTATCATGTTATCAACGGAGAGTGTAGAATTTTTAACAAGTGTAGTATACAAAATCAAACCAATTCTAACAGTAGATCCAAAATTTGCTTGAGATATAGGAGAAGCAGAAATAAACAGCTGTAGTTTACTTGATAATAAGGTTAAAAATTCTGCTCTTCTCATATTTTTACCAGTATTTGCATCTTTCCAAAGGTTTTCTTTCAATGTGACGGACCTTTTAACAATTTTATTGACTGGTAATGAATCAAATACTTGTTCATACATCTTTCCATTCATAGACTATAACAGAAATTCTATGAATGAAATCATTAATTTTCTTGTTTCTGATCAAGTTAAGTTTTTTCATGGGAAGATGTCATGCGGTCACCCAGTAAGACCTATTACATATCAAACTGGATGTGAGAGATGACATTATTTTTATTAAACATTATAACATAAAGACCTTTACATGAACTCCTAAACGAATTTCATCCTAAATGATCTTGTGTTTAATTGGTTAAAAAGCAATCAAATGCAAGATTGTTTACGGTGAAACTCATTTAGGGTCCCATGTAAAGGCTGCCTTAGTTGCAATAAGTACATTGGAAAATAAACCCAGTAGTGGTCAAAACAAAAGTAAATAAACACTGAGAGAGAGAGATTTTGGAGCATAGGTTAGGTTAGAAAGCCTGGAGCTAAGCTTAGACATCCCTCCTCCAGAGTGATTATTTAATTTTATTTGAAGCACTGCGCAGGAGATATATCAAACATCCTATGAAATGCCTTTATATTTAACAGATCTGCTGTTGTCATTTCAAATCACTTTTAAAATAGTTGTTGACGTTTTACAGAACCATAAATGGCAATTCTTCCAGTACATAAATATCCAACATTTTATCAGATTGTTTTCATAGAATGAGAAAAAGAAAGTCATTATGTATGTGGTCTGTTTTGTTTGTTGAGCATGTCAATAAAATTTGTGTCTTACACATATTAGGTTCACTTTTCTTAAACTGAGTTTACTTGGTCAGAGGTTAAAATAACCTGCTGGTCATCACTGTGGAGGAGAGATTTTTCAGAATATTTACAGCCAATTCGGCAATAATATTCTGACCCCCGTTTGATACAAAGTTGGACCAAATGTTACCTTGAGAATAACTCTTTGTGCTTGTATCTGTAATATATGGGACTGAACCATTTCAGTTTCTAAAAGAAATTCAATGCTCCCACCATAACTATCAACAACACTTCCATCAAAGACATCTTCATCTGATTGCCAATATATTGGAGCAGTATGTGTATGAATTGGTGCAGTCAGCATAAGAATTGGAACATCTGGAAATGTCCGTGTTTCGTTGTATGTTGTATTGAATACTCTTTGCATGTTTCCTATCTTCCATTTGCTGATTGAGATAGATTTCTGTGCAATGAACCCTAAAGCCATTGTACAATTACTTGTTGTTCCCATACATAGACATTCTAAACAACCTTGATTGTTATCTTTTGAAAGGTGAAATGATGTTACATCACATTGATCACATAGTCTAGCAGTTGTCAAGTTTTTGCAAGAACACTGACCAGTCAACTTATCACAAATGGATGATACACTTCCCACCTGTGAACAGTTACATGGTAGACAACCCTTTGTAGTAAAGTCTGTATACCCATCAATGCATTGTGAACATGTCTTTCCCTCAACCCCATGTTTACATTCACATTGTCCAGTCAGTAAATCACATTGACCCTTCATCGCTCCAGTATTACTACAATTACAATGTGTACAACCTAGTGTTTCCTTCAGATTCCAGTATAATGGAACGCATGAATCGCATGTTCGTCCAACCGTATTTTGAGGACAAGAACACTGACCAGTTACTTGATGACAAATTTTGCTCACACCGTAACAGTTACAAGGTGAACAACCATCACTTGTAAAGTTATAAAATTCTACTTGACACTTATCGCAAGTTCTTCCCGTAACACCAGGCTTACAAAAACACTGACCCATATATGATTGACAAGAATCATTAATTGCTCCTTGTTTGTTGCATTGACAAGATAATGGTTGATGCAGATAATCCATCGTCAGTGTGTAGATTGACTGTTGACAATATTCGTAAGTCATATTATTGTTGACCACATCACATTTAGAAAACAAATTATTTTTGTTACGTAGTGCTGTAGGATCATAAAACTCTTTTGGAAGCCCTATTATAGATTCACAATTAATAAGTCGTTCAGTAGTGATACTTGGGAATATAACATCAACTATCCACGTACCAGGGTATAACATAAGTTCCTTAGTTGTTGAAGTAATACAGCTTGCACATGGCTGCATTATTGATATCTGATCAGAATAAGCAGTAGATCTATTTTGTATGGATACGAGTCCTATAGCATCAGTAAAACTCGCACATTTGAATAACAAACGAAATATATTCTTCGAATGAAATGTATTTGGTATGGTCAATGTACCTCGCCATGCTCTAACAATTTTATTCGTAAGTAACAATGAATCAACTCTTATAAAGTGCAGCGAAGGATAATAATAACTATCGAGTACATACTGACATTTTGTTCCATATATTTGATTGACATGACACGAACAGGAACCATTTATTTTATTACATGCAAAACTTTTGCTGCCGCCAAGATTACATTGACAATCATTGCAATCAGCATTATTATCGCTTGTCAAATTATAATAACCATCTCTACATGTACTACACTGCCTACCGGTGGTAAAATTCTTACATTGACATTGACCATTAGATGATGTGCATGTATTACTTGCATTCAGTGTACCTGATAAAAAGCAGTTGCATTCATCACAACCAGTTGGGTTAGAACGTGTTAAGTTAAAAAAACCATGTTTACATAGGTCACAACTTTGACCAAAAACATTATCTTTACAGAAACAATCGCCAGGACTTGTTCCGTTTGTGTATCCATCTCTAACACAATCTAAATATGGTAAGCTATTTATAGTACGTACACCATCAGTATTGCATACGCATGGTTGACAAGCACTAATATCAGTTATATTAACAAGTGCAGAACGATAAAAGAAGTCTTTGCAAGTTTGGCAGTTGATACCAGCAGTATTATGTTGACAATTCAGACATACACCTCCACCAGAGAATTTTCCATGTATATCAAGACTTGCTTTAAGATTATCCACTGTCTGATTGTAAGTGCATGTGTCAGAATGGTTGTGGCAATTACAAGCTAAATAAATAGAGAGAAATATGAGAGAAATAATCACCGCGAAGGAAAGATTTTTGAGCATAGACTACAAAGCCTGAAACTATGGTCAAAAATCCCTCCTCCACAGTGGATACTTGTTTTTATTTTGAACACTAGTAGTTATCTTGAAAGAAGGACTACATACATATCATAATGGTTGTAACAGTTACAAGCTAAATAAATACAACAAATATTCTTTAAAGAAGCCTGTCAAGAGATTACTGTAACGTAGAGCAATTGAAAGTTACAAGTACCAAGCACAATGCATAAAAGATGCGCATATGCACCTTAAAATTATTTTTAAGCAAACTGCAAACTTTTTTTGTCTGCATCATCCCTAAAGTCCTTGTCACAAGAGGTGATCACATTATGTTGTGTCTTCTTTAGCATTATACATAAATAGTGTGAAAGAAGTCTTAGAGTATAAGATAAAAACATTTATTTTGTTGCTGTTTTTAATTTTCTCTCTTAAAATAGTACATGAATATTGTACCCAGTGGGCAAGAACTTGTTCAAAGTCTGCAATAATGATGCTAGAACAATGTTTCCAATACATTCTTTACTACAGACCTTGAAAGTCGTTCTAGCATTCTTTACCACAGACTTTGAAAGTTTTTCTAGCATTCTTTACTGCAGACTTTGAAAGTTGTTCTAGCATTCTTTACTGCAGACTTTGAAAGTTGTTCAAGCATTCTTTACTGCAGACTTTGAAAGTTGTTCTAGCATTCTTTACTACAGACTTTGATTGAAGTTTTGTTTACTGGGTATTATAAACATTAAGAAAAGTGACAAGTCAACCATCTTACAATTTTATTCCTTAAGATGAATGAACCAATCACTTGGCAGTATATATTATCAAAACAAAATTACCTTCACACTGAGCGTTTACATCAACTTGCAGCGGACTTGTATTTCCTTTGATCCATTTCTTTTGATTATACAATGGACAACAATTCTCACACTGAGAACCACAAGCATTGTTCATACATGCACAGAGATAATTTCCAGTATTGTTTACATCAGAACATTGGGAAGCATGACCATTACAATAACACGATGCAGAAATATTAATCTCACGGACATTATAATGGTGCTAAATAAAGAGCAAATAAAATTATATCTACAGAGCTCAAAAGGAGTAAAAAAAGTTAAAAGATAAATATTGTGGAGAAGGGATTTTAGAGCTTCAAGCTTTATAGTCTGAAGTTGTGCTCAAAATTCACTCTTTCACAGTAATTCTCAACACTGCAATTGTAAGATATCTTTAACAATGAAGTTAAATAAAGATATTGTGACGTTATCTGTGACGTGATGTCATCAACACTTACTATTAGAGAAGCGTAAAGAAGTCAGAGCGAGAACAACTTTAAATAACTAGTCAAGTTTTCTTTTGACAAATGTTTACTACATTGGTAAAATTAAAGCATATCTCTGTAGAGGAGGGATTTTTGAGCGAGTAAAGCTTCAGGTTACTAAACCTGAATCTATTCTCAAAAAGCACTCCCTCACAGTGATTATTTGCTCTTTTTGAATGAGAAAACATACCCATCGATGAGAAAATATATCAAACATTCGATGTAATCCAAAAAATTCAATTTGAATATGAGATGCATTTATCCATTCCTATAATGATAAATTTATAAAGGTTCCAGTGCTCAAAAAGCACTGTGGAGTAGTGGTTTTTGAGCATAGATACATGAAACTAAGCCTGAAGTTATGCTCAAAGATCCCTCCTTCACAGCGATTGTTTGCTCTTATTTGGACCACTGATTATTAAAGAAATTTTGTTCCAAAGATTTTTAACATTTAATTCCAGTGTTTGAAATAAGAGCATATAACCACTGTGGAGGAGGAATTTTTCAGCATTGCATCAGGCTTTCTAGCATGCAATACTCAAAAATCACTCCTTCACAGGGATTATTTGGTCTTATTTCAAATGCTGCATTCTTTTATTAATACTCATTTGATAGATTACCTTTTACTTTTACGATGTAATCGTAATCTTATATGGTTCTTATTCTTTCATATGTTTTTCTCCTACCTTCTTCTCCTAGTGCCTATCCTGAAAATACCTGTGGAATGTTTTTTGAGTATAGGTTTCAAAACTGAAAATTATACTCAAAAATACTCTTCCACAGGTGACTGACAGTTACATGTAGCCGAATATAAACTATAATTTTATCGTTATCAAAATTTACCCTTAAGAATGAGCTGATACAACTCACAAAACTGCTTCAAACCAATATTCAAATAATTTTAATTTCGTGTAGGCCTGCAGAAATTTATTTGGATAATTTCTTTACACTACTTCCATGTAAATAGAGGAGAAAATAAAAATGTCTTTGGAGGAACATATAAATAAAACTGTAGTTCACATAAATTTCTAACTTTTACGTATAATTAATCTGAAGATGAAAACCACTTCACCGAAATACAAATATAATACATCACAAGCTAACACAGAATATACAATAGGAATAATATTTACATTAAAGAGAATAGTTATATTTACTGATTTATAACACAGAATTACCATTTACAAGACTGAATACAATTGTCGGACTTCAACATAGGAGTGTGTTTTGAGTGTATTTTCTGTTTCAAAACTATACTCAAAAACACTCCCCAAAGGTGATATACGGCAATTATATTCAGGTATGGTCTTTTATCGCACTTCAGGAATCATCTTCTAATACAATAATTTATATATTATACAGCCCAAACATTTTGGAGAATAAATTTCAGCAGAATTAATTTCGAACACTTTGTGAGAATTTAGACAGAAAAAAATTGTCCCGCCGAAATATTTGGTTTATAATGCATCACTCTTAGCACCTCTACCGTCACTGTTGTCACAATAATTTGAAAAACAAATGGACATGAAAATTGTGAAATAATTTACTGCAGAAATGTTAATAATCGAATATATACCTGTAACTTAATACCATCTCCTCTTCCACCAGATAAATCAACAAATACCTTAGATAAAATTGTACAACTCATTCTCACGTTTTACTGAATACTTCAGCTAGTGAATATTAAAGAATTCCTTGTTTCTTTCCTTGATTCCTTCATTTTAACCTTGATCACTTTTCAATACAGTTTTTGATTCTTTTTTCAGACTGGAAGCCTGAGGTAGACCGATGAAGAGTGTTTTATCAACAGGCTTGCAATTGATTGGTTTCTTTGGTATGAAGAAACCAATCAATTGCAAGATTGTTGACTAAACACTCTTCGCCTGGGAATGAATTTTGGTCCCACTACTGGAAGCACACCCTTGCCCTGGTTACACTGTATTAAACCTATCTTAAATTCTCTAATTGATATGCATGGAATGGCTTTAGAGTAGTTACAGGGTATATTGCTTTCATGACAATTAGAGTCAAGCATCTGTATGCTTATATTATTTGTATAATATGTAACCAACAAATTTTAAAGTTAATCATCATACAGAAGGAGATTCTGTTATAAAGCAGGAGGACAAGGTCAGTTTTTTTGTGTGCATATTACACGAAATACAAGCTAGCCAGTGTTTGGAATAAGTATAAACAATAACTGTGAACTCTGCAAGCATGTGAAGACAATCAAGAAGCACTTACAGTTTCATTTGCTGTTCTTGGCAGAATCGAAGTAAATGTCGTGCAAACAAGTGTATCCACTGTAAAAGGTCTTTGAACAAAATTTGTATTGAAAATTGAAGCACATTCAAAAGGAAATGAAACATAATAGTGCCATGGTATATATGTGAGACCACCGTCATATGATTTTGAATATTTGATCTGACCAGGACGTTGAGCAGAACCGAATAGCATAGAAATATTATTGATAAACATCAACTGCAGAACAACCAAATTATATCAAAAAGAAAAATATTGCATTTTTTTAAATAACTTTACAACATAGAACAAGCATGGAATACATAGATTGACATTAAGCCTGGTTTCTATTCAGCGTATTATTCCATGTGGGGAGTTTTTCTACAGAGGATTCTAGAATTAAGAAATTTGATTAGTTGAAAGTTAAAATTTTTCAACTTTCAAGTGGAAAAAGTTAAACTGCATGAAAACATTCACTCAATGGAATCTGGGTTTTAGTAGTAGTCACTGGATGATGATGGCTCTGGATAGCAACTTTGAGAAAATAAGTAGAATTATCGTAATGTAAAAGGGTAGACAATTTCTCATCATACTACAACCAGTTCAATTCTCTCGGTTACAATAAATAAATATGTACCATCACGAGATTATTTCCTTACAATAGAATGCAGCAAGACACTCATGACAATATATAATCAATGTGGAGGAGGGACTTTTGAGCCTAGCTTTAGGTTTTGTAGCCTGAAGCTTTGTTCAAAGTGCACTCCTCCACAATGATTATTCGATCTTATTTCGAACACTGTTACCTTCTGTGTGTCAGATTGTAAATCGAAATTGATTATTGCATGACCTTGACCAGCTGTTGATTGCCAAAATGTAGCTTCATTTCCATCAATCATAAATGTGGGTGAATGCTGATTGTTTGGATCTGTATTATTGCAAACCATTGGTATTCGATCTTTTGGTAAGAGATGAGCTAAAGAATAATCACATTTTCTATCAATCTGAGAATAATGTACGTATCTACAATTTCGATAATTCTTAAATGCAACAAGTGAAACTTAAATGTGGTAAACAACCATGGGAAGTCCCTAGAGATTTAGTTGTGGTGGTTTTAGGTGGTTCCTGCATTTAGTAACTACTATTTATTTTTTGACAAACAAAGTTTTAAAAATATCTACAATCAAGAATTAATATGAATATATGGTGAACATTTGCTTGGCTTTGTTATCAAAAGTAAATTAGTAAAATGCCGATTTTTTTTGTTTCACACTACAAAAGGCAGTAAGTTTTCTTTAGAGTTACCTTTAAATACAGAAACTACATGTAAATTTAAATTTAACAGTGTTTTACTGGTTATTACTGGTTTACATAACCCCTCTAGATCTGCCACTGTAGGAAACTGTTCAATCCTCTAGTGCCCAAAATGGGAATAATGTCAAAAGATTGAATCCTCTAAGTAAATATAAAGCATCGGTGCAATGATCTTCTGACAAGCGCTGGATAAAAAAAAATTATGCCTTGCATATTAGAACGCATGAATAATCATGAAAACTTATAGCTAGCTGAAAAAGTGTATATGAAATTTCAACAGGTACATACTAAATTTTGGAAACCTAGGATTAATGTTATAAAATATATGGTCTGAAATTTCACAGTTTAAAATCTGGTATCGCAACTTATTAGCACCTAAAATGCACGGGCATTTTAGGTTCTAATAAGCACGGGCATTTTAGGTTCTAATAAGTTTGAGGTTGGCATTTTTTTTTGGATATGTCATGCCCTATACAAAAAGAAAAAGTTGTATAAATATACTGGCTTAATCAAGGAAATACGGTATAGCTAGCTCTATCTACGTACTTTTGTAACAGTTGAGACTAAAATATGAACAAACTATGCTACGTAGCTACATAAAATTGTTTGTTATTTTAAATTCTGCTGTGAGCCAAGGAAATCTTTTTGAGGCAATTTTTAAAGGGTTTAGATCGAAAAAAAAATTCTTCGTCACCAAACATGGTGGGCATTTTTGGGCAACACTAATATTAGTATTCTGCCCTTAAATTTCCAGACGCTTAGTAAAACCAGTAAAACATAGGCGTACTCTCAATCTCCCAAAAAAGTAAACATTAAAAAGCACTAAAATTGGGTGTGTGGAATGCAAACATCGAAACATATATTCTACCTTGCCAGCTTTCAAAGAATTGCTCCGGAGGTGAGCCACATGTTTTATCAGCGATTATTTTCTTTACATACAAGCAATTTGGAGTAGACAAGAAGTTAAAAAACAAAGTTAGAAGGAGCAAAGTTATTTTAGAACGCAGCTGCAGCGTTGCCATTTTGTGATTTCTTCTGCGATCAGCTGAGATTTGTTTTGATTTTTAAGCGGGCTTCACGGTTCCTTCTGGTGTATTACAAATCAACAAAAGACCGAACCTCGTTTCTAAGTCAAGAAGCCATGGGAACGAGGTTGCATTTCTAAGGCGACTTGCTTGCACCGTTTTACTTCCGAACCTTGTTCCGAATAAACGCCGGGAGCGTCTAGTCTTCCATTTTCGAGATTCTTTGGGACGTTTGTTTCAAAATTTGATCTAAGACATATTTTTTCTTTTTGGTAATGTCATTGAACTGCAAACATTTAAGGTCTACAATCTTGGACGAAGAGACATCAACCTCTTGCCCCTGAGAACGAACGAAACGAAGTTGGAAGAGACATTTTAAATATTTCGATGAAACAAACACGCGCCACACAAGAATCTTACGACCTTTTCTAAATCCGATTAATTCTGTTGGTCCTAGCAGCCTAATACTCAGGCTTTTGGAATAAATTCTAATTTTCGCGCCATTCGGCTGCTAATCGACCTCGTTACAACATTTTTTGTCCAAGATTGTAAGATTGTAATTCTTATATAAATATCAATAAAAAATCTCATATATATCCAAAAAATCGCAGGATATTATAGCTATCTGGAATTTTTACGATGTATGTTTATTTTTCTCAGACCTTATAGAAAAGACGTCTTTTCAAAAGGTCAAAAGGTGCTGGGGACGAGCTTGGGTTTTATCTTTTAACCAGAACCAAGTGATCTGCCTCGGGAAGCTGTGACTTCAACTGCTCATCTCCACTTTTAACAAAATCCGTAAAAAGAGGGGGAGGCGTCTACTTGAGTTTGTGTGTAATCACGGTAAGCGAAATAAAATTGGCGGCGAAGCCCTGGGGACAAGGCTGGGAATTCACTTTGTTTAGACCATTCTTACTCACCGGATACATGACCAGTTACAAATGTTGTGACTATGATATACCTTACCAAACTCGTCCCCACATAACCCCTCATATAAATTATGAGACATTCTAACGAATTTTAGCAAACAAAACACACCACAAATTTTGTTGACAATGTGGTCATAAATATTTGGTAAAAAGGGAAATTCATGCAAAATAATTTTTGACAATAAGCCTTAATTTTCAATCGGTGAGCGGAACGAAAGTTCGAATTTGTTCCAAGAGCCTGGGTACTAGGCTGCAAGAATCAATTTGTTAAAAGATCTAAGATCCTAAGCTTTAAATCTTAAGTCTACTCGATAAATATCTAGGACTTCTCATGGTTGTTTTCCTCGTTTATGTTTTACTTTACGAGTTTGATAGCTCCTGCGATTCAAAATTCATATCACAAAAACCCGACAAAGAAATCTGTTGAGGATCAAAAGAAACCAAGGAATTAGCTTGACATCTAGCCTACAACCTCGTTCCCAGGGCTTCTTGCCTGGGAATGAGGTTGATCTAGCCTACAATCTTTTATCGCATAAAAATGTTTGGCGCAAAAACTCGAAATTTCAACTTTGACAAAAAGCTATCAACGCTTCTTGTCTCCAACTGTCTCCTCGTTTTGAGAAAAAAATCGAAGTGATAAGTAGTGGGGGTCCAGTTTGGAAAGTCTTAGAGAAAGCAACGAATAAAACACGTTGGTGGCGAGGTTGGTGCTGGGTGCAGTAAACTAAAACGCACGTTCAATATCAACAATATCTCTGTGTCTAAAAAAGCAAAGTTTTTTTTCAAGATTATGGAAACTTCCTAACGGATAACATGCCCAAACTCGTTCCCAGCGCTTCTTGTCTTTTTGATTTTTTTCTCGGGTGTGTGTGGGACACGAAACACGAAAAGAAAAAACACGTTGATATAAAACTTTCATCCATGCTTAGTTTGACCAAGAAAGTTCTCTTGTTTTGACGCCTACACTGGAGACTGGAGCGATGTACACAATAAACACAAGGTAATGGTCAAACGGACGAAGACGTAGTTATTATTTGAATTTACAATGTTATAAAAAATAAATTACATTATTATATATTATTTACAATGAAATAAAATCAACAAATATATTAATATTTAACCATATTTACCTCCAAGGTAACCTAATTTACCACCGAGGTCCCTTAATTACCCCTGAGATAACACCATTTACCCCCGAGGTCTTCTCGATTTCCTTTTTCCGTAAAGGTTAAGAAGACCAGGGTACGACGATGATTAATATTCTCTCTAATAAATAAAAACTTTAAGTCACTCTTGAGTTTCACTAGGCGGAACTTTTCGTACGGAATGGCAAAAGAAGATATTCTATTGGTAGAAATTGAAGCCAAGCTTAATTGTATATCTTCTTTTGTTTTTTTTGTACGAAATTTACCGCCCAATGACAACCTTAAAATATCGTCGCAAATAGCAACGAATATGAAAGTATATGTCCATCTTTACTGCTTGAGTAACTCTACGTTATCGAGGAATAAACGGTGGTGAAAAGTGACAACATTTCGGCTTAAATAGCTTCCTCCCACCATTTTTACCCCATGACGTAACAATAGATTCCTTGCTCTAAATATATATTGTCCAACATGTTAACAATTGAAAAGTTAACTCTTCTTCAACAAAATACAAGCGTTTATCAGTTCATTTCATTTCCCTTATTAGAACCGATCCCCACGCGTTCCATGATAAATGACCAGCCTCAGCTGTATACTTTTTTCTACATAACTTTTGAATGATGTGGCTTATACGACTAGAAATTTTAGGATCATATTGAACAATTTTTTTTTGTTGGTAACTAGGGATAATTTCAGCTACCAAATTTTTGCCAGGTGGCGAAAAATGGTGACCTGATTGGACGCCCTTCCCGACTACATGTAATGTCCAGGGAAAATATTGATTTATCGCATACGGACATTGATAATTGTACTACATAAAAATAAGTCATTCAAACAAGAACTTGCAGAAGTCTAACCAATACAAGTTAAGGTAGGAGAGGCTATATAATGGACCAATAAAAAATTGTCGTCATAGTAACAGTTAAACGACATCAAATTTCAACAGAACCTTGATCCTTGGGCTTCTTCTCGCAAATACAGTAACGATCGAGAATAAAGCGTTGGGATCGAGGTTGATCCCAATTATGATCATAAAGCGAGCTTTACAAAAGTATGGGTTTCAGACATCTTTATCTCCCACAATTCTTTTTCGACTTCTTCTTTTTAGTTTTGTTTTTTTTTCTCAGTTTTACCTTTTTGTACAGGGGGTAAAACCTTCACATGGAGATAAGCTGGTTCTAACTTTATACCAAGGAATGGCCATTCTGTAATATCTTCTACTATGATGACATAATCACCTAAAAAAATCAGTAAAGGTTGTTCTTTATTTATATATACACACAGAACAAGTACCAAGAACGCAATCTTATCAACCTCGTTCTCAGGGCTTCTTGCCTTTTCGAAACACGGAAGATTGAAAATAGATGTCTTTATTTGAGTTCTTTCTGTGATAAACGCCTATGCTAAGGATTTT